>RXPK01002715.1:0-74828 GCA_004143645.1 Protaetia brevitarsis | reverse complement strand
GCATGTATGCTAAAAGCGAGATTTGGACCTGGTTAGATAAAGAAAGTACAAAGAAATGGAGCTCGACTGAAGGTCATCTCCATACCAAAGAAGTTAAAATCATTACTGGGTTGGTAACTGGACACTGTCCCCTGAAAAAGCATCTATACAACACAGGTAGAGTAAGCGAACCGTGGTGCAGAAGATGTGAACTGCAGGAGGAGACGAGTTTACATGTAATCTATACATATGAGGAATTAAAGAATCTATTAGAGCCCTCGAGGATTCTCAAGTCTCCACTAGGCAAGATACTGGGCTTTATAGAGAAACCAAGCTGTTCGAGTGGAAAAAAGAGATTTAATAGGGATGGTACAATGAGCACCTAGCTCAAGTGTCTGGACTATAGGTAACCACCCTCACTTAAAAAAAAAAAACATCAAGTATAAGTGATTATAGTTTCGCAAGCTTTATGCACGGCAGATGCCCCGTTAGTTGTTTGAGGAACAGGAAATGAGAATGAATCTGTCCATACAGCACATCACTCGCTACATTGATGTAGGAGAGAAGACTTCATGGTGTGAGTTGTTACAGGGGACGTGTCTTGGGTATTAACGGTATTAAAAACATCTTCCATAGAATGAGAACTTCTCACTTTGCCCAACGACAAAAAAGTTTAAGACCATTCCATCAGCCCCAAAGATATGCTCAAAGTGCTTTCTGACATGCAAAGAGATACTGTGAATGCCACGGCGGCGTACTGCACCACTCTGCCAGTCCATTCACTGTGAGGGACCTGGGCTCTCTTGGTGACCGCACTCTTATACAGGGTGTATCAAATAAAAAAGTAAATTTTGCTTGGGTGTTAACTACACGACATATAAAGCACAAACCCACCGAAACCGGATTTCATCATTAAGAATAAAAAAAGTAAAATTAGAGCCAAAAATTCTTTAGTCCGGGCCTGATGCAAGGAAACGTCATGTTAAGCACCCGCTAAACGTGGTATTATGTATAAATACATTGCACTCATTTAGTATCATTCTTAATGGTATGCCGTAAGTTCATTTAACGTCATTCTGAATAAATAAAGGCCTTGTAAAATAGCAAAACTGAGGCATTTTAAATTTCTTCTTTTATAAAATAAACATTCTTTTTTGTTAAGAGCATCCTTACGTAAGTCTACAAAGTATTATTTTAATATCCTGATAAGACGTTCGAGTTTCACGGATATGCGACTCAGTAGTTACAAAAAAACGTAAATATTTTTTTTTTTTGCTTTGACGAATCGAGAGTTAGTTGTTAATAAGCGGTACCACATGAATCTGAGTTATTTCTTTTGGATTTATTTAATCATATAACGCAAAATGAATTGAATCAAATTACACAGAAATAAATGTAGGTACAGAAAATTTGCAAACACGCCTTCTACTATATATCGCACGAAAATGAAATCTATGCATTCCGCGTTTTGCCGATGCATCAAGCTTCGATTTTCTTTATATGAAATCATGATGGTCTGAAAAGGATCGTTTTTTTCGAGACGGGAAGAATTTAAATAAAATGTTCGAAGTGGCTTGCACTCCAAGCGGCGATCCACACAAAACTAACAGCGGTAATGTTGAGTGATAGTGGTATGTGGGGGTATACTCGGGACAGCATTTAGATTGGGCACAGGTGCGGTTCTAGCACAGGGCATTTATAAAATATTTTTTTTCTCGTTAATACTTACAGATAGACCCCCTGTGCATTAAGACTTTTTGATTGTATATGATTACAGCTGCTACATATTATTATATTTATCTCTATATCGGATACACCCTGTATAGAGGTAGCTATGAATTTATTTATGATCAGCTGTATGCATTGGCACACATAAACACATTGATTTGCCAAGACGTGAAAAAGTAATTTATATTTATCAGATGGCAGCAACGCAGAACTTTTGGGTGAAATTTTGACACCCTAAAACCAATATGTGGCACGCTAAAAAAATACCTGTTAAATATTTTTCGATGTCCTACATTCCCACCAAATTTTGCTCAAAACCGGAGAGATTAACTTGGGTATCTTGTCTTGTCAGTGTATACGAGAAATCTTAAGCCATTTGAAACATTGTGTGCTATATTTTTCCTGGTTATGTATTACGCGTTAAACGTGATTTGGAGAGATATATTATATGATCGATTATTATTATTATCTACGAATCCAGGACCGGATTACGGGTGTTTTATTTCGTACGACCTGAACATAAAACGAGATTTTTATTAGCCCATAATTACAACTCCTATATAACCGAAATTTCCGAATTCAAATTCAAATCGCCATCAAGGGGAACGGTTTTATTGCATCTGCACCCGGCCTATCAGATATCTTCCGAAAATCTCATGCGTAATTTGCACTCAGTCCAGAGCCCAAGGACAGGACGATGGTCATCTTCATCGTTTCCTGCCCCGTCTTTATTATCGCATCGACACTGAAAAGCGACAATAAAAAGCGCGTTCTCTGCGCGAATAAAATCGTCGCTTTACGAGGACGCTAACGCCGTCATATATATATATATATAGAGAGAGAGAGAAGTTCATACAGCGCTAGCGTTATAGTTAAACACGCGCGCGAAGCGTTAAAGGCACCACGGTCCTACAGTGGAAACGCGTATAAAAAAAGTGTAATATAGCACAAATGAAGTTATAAAAATATCTCGCGCTTTTACGATCGCCAGTAAAAGTTTAAATTTTTTTTTTCGCGTGGTTTTCAGAGCTGTGTGTGTGTGTTTGTGTCTGTGTGAGGGTGTTTAGGGTGGGGAGCGGAACGGGGGGAAAAAAGGGGTCGCACTTACCTCGCAGCTGGACTGATTTATGTTGCTCAAATTCAACCGGAAAACACGGTCCCTGAAACAGACAGAGGGAGAAAGATAATGAGATAATTCCATACGGCTGGTGGAAAAGTAATTTAATTTTTTGGTAATATATTTTTTTTCTCTGCTGTTATTAAAATAATAAAAAAAAGGAATTTTTATGTTTGTTATGAGTAACAAAAAGGAAAAAAAGAGTTATTCAACGTGGAATAAATGCGCAAATAGGCACGATACAAAATTATGGTTTTATGGTTATTTCCACTAAATTTAGGAAAAAAATACTATTTTTAAGAAAGAATTGTAAAAATTGAAATGTAACCATCAGATATTAAATTTTTCGCACCAATATTTATTTTAATATACCCTAACAGCCAGAAATATTACATAGATATTTTTCGTGAGAGGTTTTTGAATATATTTTTCATATTTTTTTTTCTAAATATAGATAAAATATTTATTCCATATTTTAAAATTAATGTAAGCGCTATATTTTTTCTAAAATATTTATATGAAAATTGAGATTTAATTTGTCAAAATGAACTAAAATTGTTCTTGGTTATTTAGAATGTATAACGTCGATAACGAAAAGTTGAAACATACATAGAGTTGTTTAAAAGGGAAGAACTTGTTTTTTCGCACTCACCATACAAGTTAATAATCAATAATTCTGGTATCTTTTAAGGCATACTGAAGGTTTATCAAATTAATCACTATTTTTTAATTGAAGTGTTCTAAATAAAAAACAAACGTATTTATTATCATTTTTATTTGAATAACCAATAAAAATGAAAAATACTCAATTTTTAAGTCTAGCCTTGGCTGGTGCAGGTACAACCCTATGGCTTTTTTCATATCTTCGGTAGTGGCCTCTCATGGCGTTCCTTGTGGCCTCTAAGACAATGCCAATTGTATTAAGATCATACCATGAATAAAACATGATACAACATTATCAACACTACTAATACATTTGGAAGCATTACAATAATTGGAGTGGTAGCTACATTCTAATACTTACGATACTTATTTTTACTTTATTTCATAATATTTGAAAACATTCTACGTACAAACAATAAAACAACACAACGTATTCTAACCTCTATTTGAGGTTATGGCATTTATCTACCGAGATGAATCTCTTAAGCAAATCAACTAGCAATTTATCTGGTAGAGGCAGTACATATATGATGCATAAAATTCCTACAATTATATTATTAAACGATTTCTGTACATAGCGATATTAAGCATTCCAATTATCTTATAAATGCCATGACATGTTCAAAGTTTTGCTTATTTCGTAGTCACCACAAAAACTAAAACACACCCCGCAACAATTAATTACACAGTTAACCCTAATCTGCCCTAATCGTATACTATTATAAACTACAACATGTAACGGACAAACGAATGAAAACGTTGATGATACGCACGTGCGCGTATGCATTCTATGTACCTAATCCATAGACGCATAAACAATACTAAATCATATAACACCGGCACCGTAATGAATAGAGGTGTTGTGTTGACGTTCGCAACTTACAAATATTACAAATAATATAATACCAAGCCCAGATATATTAATAGAAAAGTTACAGCGCTCAACTTAGATACTAATTAAATCATATTAAATTATTATCTAATTTAATCTTTGAACTATCATTTTAAATAGGTACATACCTACTCAATATGTATGCATATTTTACCCATTTTATATTATTCGTCCTACGCACCAAATGTACAAAAGCAAAAATTCAATCTTTTTTTTTTTATATGAAATAAATATTAACAGAAATACAAAGCAAAATGTTCTTGCAGAGTTATGAAAAATATATTGAGAAAACATTTGCAATAAAATATTATTAATGCTACATAACATATATATTTTTTAAATGTTTTCCTAATATATTTTCTATAATATATTTTATGCATATTATATTAATATAACTAATATTCAAGAAAGATTTAATATTTTCTAAATATTTATAAAATATGAAATAAATATAGTTGGTCGCTGGGGTAACTATAAAAGGGGATAAAATAATGGGTTAGGTAGCTAAAATAAAACAGTCTACACAATTATGATTCCCAGCATTTGGAATCAATTTATTGCTTCATAAAAACAATGATATGAAAGAAAACGCGGAAATTATAGGGACACATCTTAAGATATATGAAAGAATTTTAGAGATTAAACTTGGAAATGTACGAGCGGATGTGAATATAATGTTTAATATAATCTAAAAAGCAATTTATTTTTGAAAGTAAAAAAATAATAATACATGACACATCTCTTGTTTTAAGGCTAAGTTATAAAAATATCTGACAAAGCAGTAATGTGGCACATCTTGTACTACCGGCTTAACAATGTTGCAACCTTATAATTCGAGGTCACGTGGTGGTCATATATTCGGATGCTCACTCTGTACATCAGAACAGGCTGATTAGTGCCTAAGCACAAAATCATAATTATATTCACCATCGAAATACTTAACACAAAAAAATCTTCACGCTAAATGGATGCCTTAATTACGACCCAAAATATATAACATAGTAGAAACAATAAAAAGAGATTCAGACATTTTTGGAAGCATTTAATTGTTTATCAGATACTTTGTTGCTAGAAAAAAACTAGCCTATTATTAGGAGTTACAGGTCTTTCTTTATCATTTATTGTCAAAAATAGACATCAATGTGTTTAATTGCAGGCAAAGAAACATAATTTTTGTGGTATCCCTCAAGGGTCCGTCTTAGGCCCTATTCTTTTAATTATATATGTTAATGGCAGCAACGACTTATAAATTTTTAAAATGTATGTATGCGGTGATACCAGCATACTTTAATTAGTGGTAAAAAGTAGAAGAGATTGATAATTTATCAGAGGAAGCCTTTAGATAACTTTCTGCCTCAATATGGATGAACAGCCTTCTAAAAAAAAATGTTCTAGATTGGTTTTTGATGGCAAATTGTTTTCGGGAGCACACATAAATGCTCTGGCTTGCTGCTTATCCACTGTCATGTATATTTTAAGAAATTTAGCAGGTGCTATCACCTCCTTGTTGATGGCATATCATGCGTTACTTCATTCAGTAGCGAGATATGTGATCCTATTGTGGGGAGGGTCTGTATGTCGTGGAGATATATTGTTTTTGCAGAAGAAAACAATCAGAATAATTTCAAATATTAAGAAGACACAGACTCTAGTAGGCTCTTATTCAAACGTTTAAGAATTTTAACAAATCAATATATTTTACAGTGTCTGATCTACTGTAGAAGCCACTTAAGCTCTTATTATGTCCAAACTGGTTCACAATATCAGGTACAAGTAATAATATTCAATTGATTTCGATGTCTTTGAATAAAACTTGTTAATTTACTTCCTACTAAATGGGAAGGATTTAATGATATCATGTTCCAAAAAGTAGTTAAACCCTGCTTGATAGAGAGTCCTTATTATGAAATTCAAGAACTTATTAGTAATATAGGTACTGATGTAGTAGCAGAATAGTGTAATAATTATTACCTCTTTGTCATTTCGCGAATAAATAATCTAGATGTCTATCTGTCATACAAATAAAGTACCCGCCCACCATATTGGGGCTATTTACGATTTTAGGTTAATAAAACAAATTTAACAGTAACTAACAGTAATGTTTATTAAAATTTTGTAAAAGCTCTTGTACGGCCCCTCTTAACAACTTTTAGAATGTTAATAAATGTAATTTTGAAGTAAATTGTGGATTTCTTTCAGTATCTTACCAAAATCGTAAGTGGCCCTAATATTGTGGACATGGAATGTATATTAAAACATAACGAAAAGCTGTGCTTCGTGGATTGCCAAAGCTTACCAAAGCTTTACAGTACTGTGGTGTGGAGTAAAGTCTTGTTACAATATAAACGCCAGTACAATAAAAGTTTTAAAGTTAGAGGAAGTCATCACTACATCTGGAGTACTCAAGAACATATTTTGAGGCCTTTATTATTTATACTGTTTCCAAAGAGATACATTAATGTCAAAATGGATTTAAACCAAGTCGTAGTATACAAGAACATCTATTCATTGGAAGATATTGCACAAAGAAATATAAAAAAAAATGCAGGGCGCATTTGCGCCTCATAGATTTAAAAAAGGCTTTTGACCAACTTGGTAGATTCCAAGTCTGGTAAATTTTAGTGAACTCGATGCACTAGAATGAAGTTTAGTGGGGAGTTTTATGTCAAAAGTCACCAAAATTAATCACTACACATGGAGTACTATAAGGAGCTGTAATGAGCCCTCTATTATTTATACTGTTCCTAAATACGGTTGAAAAAAAAAACACCTGATTAGAAACGTGCTAGTAGGTGATTGAATATTTTATGCATGAAAGAGAGCATATATTTAATGACACAAGCATTAGTATTTGCCTCATACTCCAGTCGTATTTCCACATCTTAATGCAAATATGCTTTAAAATGGGTTATTCCATGATTGGGCATTTTGCAGTGTAAATTTACAATATATTTTTTTATGTGTACATACAGTACCTCTCGATAGCACAACTATAAATCGACTACAACACCAACAAGTTCCCTACGACACGTAATATCCTAACTACATATGACGCACGCAGGTATACGAAACGGTACAAGGTTTGACATGAATATCGTAATAACGTACAACGAGGCATAAAGACCTTTTCGTTATAGGTTGTAACAACATACAATGGGCGCGCGGCATGAGTACCATGACTGGATATCAGTGTCACTGGAGAATGCGCTGCAGAGAGAACGACGAACAAGATAACAGTTCCCGAACCTCAGCGATGGGTGAAACATTTATGTTGGTTATAGCGCTTTACCCTACTCGCTCAACTGTCAATCACTTTAGTTATTTAGGGATGTCAGTCGGGGAGATTTGTTGTGTCACGTAATGGAATTTGCGTTTCCGATTTATGGTACAAAGGGTGGCGTGGATGTTAATGTTAATGAGTCGAAGGTAGGAGAAGAGGTTTTTGCTTTCTCGCTTGAGTATGCTTAGATATAATTATTGTTAATGGAAGAGGTTTACTTTACGGAGGAATTTTTCGGAATGAATGGTTTGTATATCGCTGTCTACTCTTTGGATTAAAGTTAGAGAATCTTTCTTCTTAGGATTTTTATGTTAATTTCGAATGGTGTGAATGGCTAAATGCATACTACTAACAATAAGTAAAAATAAAGGCATTGGGCAACTACATCGCTTTTGTACTTAGTGGGAGATTAATGCTTCTGTAGGTGTACAAAGGTGTTCAAAGACGCTTGACATCAGACCGAAGTCCCACTCTAGTACTAGTAGAAAATAAGCCACTTCCAATTGTATTAATTAACCACAGGCTTAGAAGAGAGTGTAATAAGAAAAGTAGGCTTGCAGCTTTATGTCCTGCTGCATACTTATTCGCTTAATAGCGTAGAATGCGCGGAAGGTTTACTGTATCTATATGTTGGTGCCACTTCATGTTGCTGTCAATTGTAATAACTAGAAATTTTGCCACTGAAGATTCATCCACGTGTGTTGTAAAGTACAATTTTATGAGTTTTGTCTTCGTTAATCATTAAATTTATTTGCAGCAAACCAATCTTTTGCATCACTAAAAGTCTTCTGTGATCGTTTCGTTGAGTTCCTGTTTATTTTTGCGTGAACCAGGCCAGGAGTGAGGCGCGTCATCCGCATAAAGACAGATATTAACTCCAGCGAAAGTTCATGTAGGCCTTTAATATATATTATTAAATAGTAATGGTCCGAGTATTGACCACTGAGGAACACCATACGTAACGCTAGTGAGATTAGATCCGGCGACTGTGTCATTTGTGTTAATTGTATTCGATCTGATAAGATTTTATTAATTTTAGTGGTTTCTCCTTTGAACAACAGTTTTTCTAAGTAGTATATTATTGGCTCAGCCGAATCAAAAGCCTTAGTTTTAGGCCTAGCATTGCCATTCAGAGTTATTCTGCAACGGTTCGAAGGCATCCCTATATCTGTTTGAACCATCTTAGAGGATTTCAGAGTGTTGTTGAATTCTTTTTTCTGGAAACCGTGTTGCCTCGGTTGAAAGTAGTAGCTTAGAAGTAACTGCTCTTCACATTTCTATTTATTCTCCTTCTTGTACATTGGGGTAATCATTTCCGACTTTTTTAGTAGAGTAGGAAATACTTAACTCTTGCTCCAGGCATTTGTTAAAAATGATTGAAAGTTCTGTTTCCCAGTGTTTGTTTTAACAAACTGCTGGATAAATGTCATATGCAGGGTGTTTTGAAACATCGTTTAAAGATTTTAAGGGCATGTAGTACATTGAAAATAAGGTTAAAAGTCAATAATAAACATATATTCACAAATCAACCGTTTTACGAGATAACAGCGAGGTGTTCCTATATGTACATGGATATAACATTATCCCAGTAGACAGGTGCTTATCAGCTATTGTTTTTATGACAGTTTAATTTGACGTTTTGGTGCAATTTGTAGCAATTACAATGGTTGCGTATTCTAATGCTGAAATGAGCGATATGGTGTTCATGTACGGTCGTGCTAATGGGAATTCTTTATAAGCAACGTCGCTTCTATGCTGAAACGTTTCCTGATCGCCAACTGCCTTCGCATGTGATGTTTCAGACGGTTTTTCAACGACTAAGAGAAACTGGTTCGTTTAGAAGCGGTCTTCTGATATTGGACGGCAGAGAATGCATGTACTCCACAGATAGAAGATCGAATTTTGAATATTATTGGATGAAAAATACCGAAACTAGTGTTAGAAGAATTTCGACTCAAGTGGGTGTAAGCAGTAATCTTGTTGGAGAACTCTGCATGAGCAACTCCTATACCCCTACCATTATCCGACGGGTACAAGCCCTTAACTGCCTCCGGATTATCAAGCGAGAAGGGTTTTCTGTGAGTGGTTTTTGCGAACAGCTGCTGATCGGCCAGATTTTGCTAATAACATCCTTTTCACTGATGAGGTTTTTGCTAAAAATGGAATTATTTAATTTCCACAACAATCACGTTTGGTGTGACGAGAATCCTCATGCTACCGTTCAAGCAGGCACCAGCAACGTTTCTCTCTTAACATCTGTTAGACATGATAGGGGAACGGTTGTTAGACCGATTGTTTTGCCAATGCAACAGCCTGCATACTTCGAGTTCTTGGAAAATACTTTACCTGAACTTTTGGAAGATTTACCTATAAATTCTAAGACTGAACCTCTGATTTATGCAAGATGGAGCTCTACCGCACTTTACGCGTGCTGTTAGGGAACATCTTAACAATGAATTTCTGGGAGATGGATAGGGCGAGCAGGTCCAGCCCTCCTAGGTCTCCCGATCTAAACCCGTTTGGACTTTAGTATCTGGGGTTATTTGAAACGTTTAGTGTACGCAACACCGGTAAACGATCTTCCAGAGTTGCGCCAACGAATAGAACACTGTTGCCAGATAATATGAGAAAAAGTCTTGTTTTTTTGAAAAGAGTGCGCGCTTCCTTTGAAAGCAGATGTAGATCCTGTGTGAGAAATGGAAGGACGTCATTTTGAAACATCTTCTTTAGTTATAATCTATTTTATGTTAAAATGCAATAACATCTTAATAATAAACCGCTAAGACAAACTTATTCCTGCAATTGCGATAAAACCGCTGTTATCTCGTAAACAGTTAATTTGTGGACATATGTTTATTAGGACTTTTACCTTATTTTCGATCGTACTACATGCCCTTAAAATCTTTAAACGATGTTTCAAAAACACCCTGTATATCTTTGCTCTACTTATTCTTTAATTGGTTTGTATATGGTTTATATATCTTTATTATCTCATCTGGAGTTACTGGAGCAACATAGACTGATTTTCTGTTATCCTATGTTTTGCCAAATTACAGTGGGTGAATGAGGCCCACCCCCACTTATATTACAACGTCAAAACTTGCACTCTACACCTCAATTTCTACTTTTCAAAAAATTTCTCAATATCTAGTGGAAAATTTAACATATTTTCACCTGAAATTTTCGCCATTCCAGCACTACTTCTGCACCCTTTATACAAACAGCGTAAATCAAGTCGCCCTCTCATTTTGTCCAATCTACCCTAGCAGAAACACCTTTTCACTTTGCCACCGTGGCGCAGCGCCGTCTAATAACAACACCAGTGGAACAAGGCATAATTTTCAATAACATTTTTTCTCATTATTCGAACCCGAAGCGAGAGTCACATTTCCTTCCCCCTTAATAAGGGTTGCGTAAACAACTTTTTACGCGCGCTCAGGTACACGAGAAAAGGAGGACACAGCGCAAGCTTCTACCAACCCTAGCGGCAATTAACGTTATAGTCGAGGATGCGCGGTGGAAGAACAAGACAAGAAACAGGAGACGAGAGGAATATACAGAAGCGAGATTGGACATTTGTCATTCGTTAATGAGATAAAAAGATTCCTAGATGTATGTGTCTTTCGAGAGAATATAATTAAAAATCTTGTTTGAATTGTTTTTTTGTCGTGATCTGTGCGAGGTAGAGAAGATGAGGGTTGATCTTATCTAGCGTAGAAATGCAATTAAAAATAATTGAATCTAGCAGGCATAATAAGACAGTGTTATCGATCAGGTAAAAGCTGATGGATGGCTTGTTAGAATGGGATACAATTAGTAAGTTTTTTTGTAATCATTAGCAGATTTATGAGTCAGGTTCAGTTTGTCACTTTGTGGATCCAGTATCTATTACTGTGTAAACTTGTGAACAAGACCTCTTTCAGACGAGGCTATTAGTTGATTCCATTAATTGAACGGACGATTTTCAAGGAGTATAGTGATGTGGTTCCCAACCATGTGACCATGTGAGAAGGTTTCCAATTATTTGCTACATCACTTTACTCCTTGAAAATCGTCCGTTCAATTAGTAGGATCAATTAATCGCCTTGTCTGAAAGAGGCCTAAGTTTTCAATCATGCACCTCTATGATCTTCTTAGCCTTTTGGAATATGAAATATAAAAAAGTAACATGCTCACGAGTTCAAAATTAATAAATCAGTCACTGTAGATCGTCCACCACAACGATATGCCTACAGAATATGCCTTTGCCATTTTGTACACTAAGTGATTAATTTAGACACGGAAGTTTGCCAAAAAGTACGGTTAATTTCCTTTTTCTTCTTAATGAGTTCAAAATGTTGATAATTAAACTTAATAATCATATCCAACGTTTTTAAGGGGTCTCGTATTTATTCAAATTCGGTCTTCTCGATTGGAGAAGATCCAGGATGGCCCCATTTGACTCACTTGTTGAAAAGTAAAAACGTTATGCGTTAGGGGAAACGAGGTGGGGAACGATCTGGCCAGGTGAGCTTCGTCAAGGTTATTCGTTGCAATTGGTCCTTCTTTTGGCATTATTAAATCGCAAATTAAAAATGATCCATCAATGAATAGATACATAATCAGTCCAGAGAGTGGTGACAAAAGTCATCGGGACAAACGAGTTTCTAAAGGAATATAATTTACTAAAAATCTATTGATTGTGAGTAAAGATCAAAATGCTAATAGGTCTCCAGATTGGTCACTGTAGATTAAATAAGCATATGTATAGTGACGAGTTTCTTAAATGAAATCCCTGCAAGCAAACATCGAGCTTATCCATACTAACAATTAGTGCAGAGTGGTGGGGATAGGGTCTCATTTAAGAAGCTCTTCACTATACAACATACGCCTGGTGGATGATGCTATTTGAAGATTCTGCCTAGAGGAGGAAAAAAAAAACACCATGCACTGTGCCACTGTTGGCGACAAGGATAAGGTTTCTAGTAATGCCGTGCAGAATCCCACAGCTAACAACTACGCGAGGAAGCCATTCTCAAGGATGATGATGCAATTTGAAGATTCTGCCTAGAGGAGGAAAAAAAAACACCATGTACTGTGCCACTGTGCTGGACAAAGGAATCAAGGTTTCTAGTCATGGGTGTGCAGAACCCCACAGCTAACAGCTACACGAGGAAGCCACTCTCAAGGATGATGAAGCTATTTGAAGATTCTGCCTAGAGGAGGAAAAAAAAACACCATGTACTGTGCCACTGTGCTGGACAAGGACAAGGTTTCTAGTCATGGGTGTGCAGAACCCCACAGCTAACAGCTACACGAGGAAGCCACTCTCAAGGATGATGATGCTATTTGAAGATTCTGCCTAGAGGAGGAAAAAAACACCATGTACTGTGCCACTGTGTGCTGGACAAGGACAAGGTTTCTAGCAATGGCTGTGCAGAACCCCACAGCTAACAGTTACACGAGGAAGCCACTCTCAAGGATGATGATGCTATTTGAAGATTCTGCCTAGAGGAGGAAAAAAAAAACACCATGTATTGTGCCACTGTGGTGGAGAAAGACAAGGTTTCTAGTAATGGGTGTGCAGAACCCCAACAGCTAACAGCTACACAAGGAAGCCACTCTCAAGGATGATGGACCTAATTAAGAGGGCGAAGTTAGAGAGTATCTTCTGGGAAAAAGGCGATCACAATAGAATCTGAAAAGGTCGGGGTGAAACAGGGGCATAGGCCACCTTAATCTTATTTAATGCTATTCTGTAGAGTGTGACTCGATGGAGGCTACTGCTTGTGTTGTTCAGTCCCCAGATATTGGTGCTCTTATATTTTCAATCAATTTGCTGAGTATCATAGCAAATTTTAATGGCTAGCTTCTCCTACTGGGCTTTTAATTTAGACCCTGGAACGGATGTTATATAATAATGGTGGGTTCATTTTAGTACAACCCCATATGAGGCTATAAAAAACCATGGTTCCCTTTGAAGAAATGTTAATCTTTGATATTCCTTTAAAGCTGTTTGCTATCTCTTACCAAAAGTCGAATTAAAATTCTTCTTCTAATAACAATCAGATCTCTTTAACCTCGAACATAATGTTCCCAGACAATTTGTTGGTAACCTTGTACAGGTCCTCCCTTGGGATCCTGACGTTCCTGTTCATGTCGTTCATTAAATAGGCCAATTAGGTTAAGACGCATCCCTAATGATACAGCACTCCGTCCGCGTTAATACAATTCCCATTTCCAATACGGTTGCCTCCATTAGTGTCGCACCGCTGTGACTCCTGAATTGTAACAGGATTACCGTTTCCTTTGTGACAATAACGGCTACGTCCTTTCTATGCCTTCGCGAACGTTTCCAAGTTGCCGACTAGAAACTGTGTATTACGATCGCTTATTGTACGGTTCAATGGATTTAAAATGACGCACCCACTACTACAAAAGGGAATATTGAATATAGGAACGAATTTATTTTATGCTTTCCCCTGGAACGTCGCGCGGTTTCAAAGCGATTTCGACTCGCTAGCAGACGCTGGCTGGGTGGAATAGGAAGTCGGCGAGCTTATATTATCGTATTAATGTTTGCATGTATGTTGCGAATGCTGGTAGATGCAATTTTACCGCAGATTCAGTAGCAATTTGGTTTCTCTTGTTCAACAGAGCTCCGCGCTTCTGTGTCAGTTCTAAGAGACACACGGGAATTCATGACGTGTAATTGGCATTAGAATGTGACTGATTAAACTAGTGAAGATGTTTCAATTAATTAGTGGTATTATCACAGCAATTTTCTAATGGATGGTGACTGTTTTTGAAAGGGATTCCGTTTGAATGGAGTTATATTCTCTATGACTTTATAATACCAAGCATTTATAATGGTCTGGCAAGATATCTATGGCAGACCATCATAAATCTTTGGCAAAAGCCCATGTTTGGGATTTTTCAAATAATGTAGTCTTATGCTTTGGGATGATGAATAAATACATATTCTGTTTGAAATACTGAACGACTTAATAAATCTAAATCGATACATAAGTTAAAATATTTATAATTGATGAGCTCCAATGAATCTCGGAGTTAAAAATTGAAAATAAATCTAAACGCTTTCTCTTGAGCCACAAAGACTCAGATAGTTCAATGCTGAACATATGTTTTAATTGTATTATTGTGAAACTGTTTCTATTGATCATCTTATGAATACTTTCACATTCAGAAAATTAGTATCTTCTTGAAGTGTTGTGCAGTTGGAGAAATTGAATAAGCAGCTTTTATTTCTTTGAAAAATTAACCAATTTTTATTACACATGTACTTCGAGAAGTCTTTAACAGTCATAAGTAGTAATATTTTTTTTGCAATCGGTTACTGGAAAGGAAATTGGGAAATGGGATTATTACAGATTCTTCAAACTCAAAACTGACGAAGTGCCAAAGTTATCTCGTTTTACGATATCTATTCAAGAACTCTTTTTATGGTGTAGAGGATTTTTTTTTAGATCTTAAGTGAATTAATTGTGACATTAATTAGCAATACCGTCTCAGTTCTGTGGTAAATAATTATTATCGCGGTCTGGCGCTAGGTGGCGCAAAAGTCATCACCTCTCGGAATATTGTATAATTCTTGCAAATGGCGGTAAATGTCAGTTCTGCCTTGACATTTTTGAAGTAAACAGATACAAAATACGCTTCAACAAGACATGGATCGCTATCCTCCTCAAGAACGCAGAAAAATTGCTTCGATTTTTTTTGCGGAATAATTCGTCGGTTGTGTTGGTGCGGCGTAGATTTAGGCACAGCTTCCCTGAACATTCCCCCAAACACTGCGGCGTTTAGCCGCTCGCCTAGAAGAATATGGGACAACACGAGATGCTGTCAGATCTGGTCGGCCCCTGAGCAGCCCTTCTGCTGAGAATATCGCCGCTATGGCTGAAGATGTCGCAGAGGACCTCGAAGTATCGACCAGACAATTGAGCACACGCAATTGAGCATTAATCCTGCGGTTTTTACAGAGAGTTTTGGTGAAAGACTTGATGCAGATGTTCGCTTACAAAGTGCAGACTGTTAGTCGTTGACAGCCAAGCGCGTGTAACTTACGCTCAAGCCATTCTGAATCTCAGCAACGAGAAAGACAACTTTTCATCGAAAATCATCATAAGCGACGGGATCCATTTCCATCTGTGTGGATATGTGGTATTGCTTCTGAAGCACGGAAGAATTTTACTTTGCCTCATTCCCTGCAGATTTTCCCAGTATCTGGATTTTCTCTGCTCCATTTCCATTTTTAGTTTCTTCATTTATTGTACTGCTACTTTAACCCGCAAAAGGGTTCAGGCCCTTACAAAAGGCATTCCAACCCCTTTTTTTGCGAGGATTATCCGTTATTTCGTTTCCTCTCACTCTTGTGTGACCTGGAACCCACAGGAGGTTTACTTTATTTCTTTTTGCCCTAGCTCATTCAGGTTTCCCTAGGCATGCCAGATCATCTTTGAGCTGATTCATATGAGCTCAGCGCCTTGATGGTGCTTGACTATCAGACATGTGATTGATCTCCCTGCTTCCGATAGTTTCTATCCATATTGAACTGAACACATCTTCCAATAGCGTGTATTTCCGCCTGAAATATACTTAGGTATTTTCCCAAGCTCGAACATCTTAAGTCCCTCCACGGACACAGGCATAATAATAACTCATGGCCGCCGATGCCTCCTGTAACTGGCGAAAGCTGTTGGGGGATGCTAAGGCATGAATTATTATTATTATTATTACACCCGCTCAGAGTGACTGCATGGTGTGGTGTTTATGCTGGAGGTGTCATCGAATCTTATTTTTTCGCAAACCACGCCGAACGACTATTATGGACGGTTAGCGCTACAGAGCCATGTTCAACGACTTCCTCGTTCCTCAATTAGATGAATTGGGTCTGGAGAACTTGTGGTTCCAACAGGATGGAGCAAAGGCGCATACTGCACGCGCTACAATCGAAATTCTGACAACTGCATTTCCGTGATTTGCACTAGCCGACAAAATCGAGGAGGAAAAGCAATGGTCCCAAGATCGATCTCTGTGGAACCCCTACTGCCGTCGTAACTACATTTCACCAACACCACCCTCATTAATCGCTCATGCAGGAAGGAAACTAACCGTTTAAGCACCAAACATCTCACATCAACTCCACGTGATTTATTTCTGATGAAATCTAAATCGAGCTCAAGGTGGAACATATTCGAATGGGCATAGTTTTCGCGGGTTTATCATTGATGGAATTATTTAATGACAGTTGTTTGTTAAAAATTCATTATCCACGAACGTTAAACTCCAATAAAATTTCAAGATTTCTCCATCCGTGCGTCAATTTAAACCCTACATCCGTTTACTTCTACCGTTGGCAAGGGACAAATCGTCCAATTCCGATTAATGCTTGCGCGATGTTTATCGCCGATCAAAAGTTTATTGGTTCTAACCGTCCACTCCGCGCGGTAGGGCAGGCATGGAGAGGGAGGGGGGGGGGGAGAGGAGGGAGTCTGTACGATAGAGATGACGCCGGTTATTAATTGCAGGTACCCACCGATTCTTTTTAATATCGTCGTACGGATTGCGACCATCAATTCCGGTCGCCCGCGCCGGAAGTGGTGTTTTTAGAGAATGCCGAGCGTGATGTTTTATTGGCGCGGTCGAGTCGAAAATCGTTAGGAAGCGGTTTACCCGTTCCCGGGAACTCCGACGAAGGGTCCGAGATATTAATTCTCAAACGCGGTACGTGTGTGTGAGATAAACTGGGAGTATGTAATGGGATGAAGAAGAAGAAGAAGGTAGTAGAAGTTTTAGACATGGGAACGCGATGTTTTATTTCGATTTCGGAGGAAATAGTTTTTAAGTGTTTTATTACGGAAATAATTGTACGGAATCGCAAGATGCTGAGCTGTTATATATATTTTATAAATGGGGGGTTTATAAGATTTGGTGGAACTACTTCGAAAAGCAATCTCAGCGGTGGTTGGATAAAAAGAGTATAATTGCTACAAGGCTCATAAATTCGGAAAGATACGTCGTATTATAGCAGGAGCAATGAGAACTACTCCTACTACAGCAATAGGTAGCAATATTATTTTTCTTAAAGGTATATAATGCCTAAAGCAATTAGCTGCTAATCAGACATCCTCACACAGGCAAATCATCATTACGAATCTGTAACAAACCGGCAATTGTTAATGACCAGAGCAAGATTTGAACCCACATCCCCTTTCACTAGCCGACACCGCTTAAGCATTCATAAATGTCCATCACATTGAAAGCCTTCGCTTGGAGATGATCACCACATACCTTCCAACATATCCATTTACTAAGCGTGGACTCTAAGCTGATTTGGGATTGTGTAAGCGCCCTAAATGAGGTGGGCACCCAAAGGGAAAGTAACCCTAGCCTGGGTGCCCTAGCCACTCTGGCGTGAGAGGAGAATGAGGCGGCGGACGAGCTGGCCAGGCGAGGTTCGTCAGGCCATTCGTTGGAGCCGACCCTTCTTTCGGCAACTACCAAATCGCAAAATCACAAAATCCATCAATGAATGGATATACAACTCTGTCCAGAGAGTTGGTGGCAAAAATCACCGGTACAATTGCAGGCAAAAGAGTTCCTAAAGGAGCAGAAGGTCTGAACTCACAGAGATCTACTAGAATAAGACAGGAAGACTGTCCAAATGATTTAGGTCTGCTGACTGGTCACTGTAGATTGAAAAGGCATATGTATAACATAGGCCTGGCAGATGATGCAACCTGCAGATACTGCCAAGAGGAGGAAGAAACACCAGTTCATGTGCTGTGCCAATGTGAAGGCCTGGCGAGGACAAGGTTTCTAATAATGGGTGAGGAGAACCCCACAGCTAGTAGCTACATAAAGAAACCGCTCTCAAAGATGATAGGCCTAATCAAGAGGGCAAAATTAGAGAGCGTCCTCTAGGAAAAAGGGGATCACAATAGATCTGAAAAATGTCGCGGTGAAACAGGTCGATAGGCCACCCCAATCCTAATCTAATCTAATCTATCCATTTACTAGCAATTATGGAACGGATAAGAAATCACGAGGTGATCACCACACTTCTTCCGACATATCTATTTACCAGACATTTTGGGGTGGAAATCATGGATCAGGTAAGCTGGAATCAATCCAATTATAGAGACAGATTTGGTGAATTGATTTAGTTTATAGATGAAAAATACAATGGTCATCCTTCCCCACTAGGAAAATATGCTACAGTCTTTCGACCAGAGGCACACGCAATATTCCATTATGCAAAAGAAATCAATCAGAAAGGGTTTATAAAAACAAGTCGCTCTGTATTGCAGCATAGTTAAGCGATACTGAAGGTATAAGCAAGCCTTCAGATACTGATGTATTCGAGAATGGAATAGCCCTAACATAATTGATTTGGTTTATAGATGGATTACGATGAAAAATACAATGGTCATTCCTTCTCACTAGGAAATATATGTCTTTTCGCGTTCGACCGCATAACATCAAAAAAAACAGTCATATGCTAAAGAAATCAATCAGAGGGTTTATAAAAACAAGTCGCTCTGTATTGCAGCATACAGTCAAACCATACTGAAGGTATGAGTAAGCCTTGAGATACTGATGTATTCGAGAATGGAATAGCTCTAACATACTGCAACAAAGGTATGTTTATGGCAGATACGCGGACATTAGCGAATGGAAAAAGGATGAAAAAGCCGATTAGTTGGCAAGAGAGAGGTCATTGGTTTCATATATAATAGCCATCGAGTCTGTTCTAGGAGTGTCCAAAAATTCAACACGAAAGTACATAGGTAAGGACTTGGATCCAAGGGAAATACAAATAATATTGGAGCAATATGTCCAGGCAAATTCATGGAAATACCTTTATTAAACTCCACTAAAGAAGATATTTGAAGAATTGCTACAGCTCGGTGAAGAGTCTTCCAACAGAACACCGTGCAATCATCTACAACAAACTGGGATGTTAGAGAGATCCATTGCAGATTTTATAATAGGTTGACAGAAACCGTAACATGACGTCTTCTGTGAAACTCGAAGCTCTGGATGCAGAAAAGGTAATATTTAATAACCTAAATGATTATCACCATGAGAGCTATATAAATTAGTACAGGGTGGTATCAAATTCAATCCACAAAAGAAATGGGAAATTGCACACAACGTTCCAGCGCGTCCAGAGACTCCACATCACATGGCAGTTTCAATACCAACAGAAACTACCAAAAGCAAAGTTCATCATAATGTTTGATAATAATCAAGCAGCCATCAAATCACTGAGTTCATAATCAACTCTAAGCTGGTCTAGAAGTGTTTAGGAAAATTAAATGAGCCAGGCAAAAAGAATCATTCAACTCTTCGGTGGGTTTTGGGACACATAGGAGTGGAAGCAAATAGTGTAATCGATAATCTTGCTAAAAAAGGATTGAAACATTGTGGACCGTTTCTGGGATAAGTAATGGTCTTGGAGGAATTAACACGTGAAGTCGAGCAGATATTGGGAAAATATTCAAGCTAAAACTCTATCAGGAGAGATTTATAGAATGTATTAACCTAAGTAAAAATAATATCCGTATATTAGCAGAGATCCTGTTAGAATATTTGAGTAGATTTGGAATAGATGTGGTGTAGCAAAATATATCTATCTAACTAGGTCCACATCATACACTCCTTAAAAGGAATAAAAATTGGAGGGCCAGCATTGAAAGTACATACTAGTGTTTCCATATTTAGTATCATTCAGGACATTGGCGTTATAGTAATATTGATCATAGTACTGTAATCGCTAGATTTGCCTATAAAAGTGTTACTGGGATCTCTGGCACAATGCTGCAAAACACTTTACTGATGTAAACGCCTTCAGGACTATTTTCGTTTTATATGCATCATCTCTATGAGCAGGGTGTTTCTTTTTATTATATTTTTGCCCTGGATTCCATCTGTTTGAGTAAATATGCATGTAATATCTTTCAATCTCACACCATTGCTTTGTAATTCCTATTTTGACATGCCTTTCCCACCCTTCTTACTACCTTGTTTACTTATGCACAGTCACGTCTATCGGATATCATGCTTAAACACACCCATCTCAATGATAATCATGAGAGCACCATAGCGGTGGCTGCCCCATTTCCCCTCCTACTCCAAGTCTCTCTCATCTTAACAGAAAAACGCGCACGTCTTAACGTAATACGAAGGACATTAGCGCGACACCTAGGGGCGCTAGACGCTAAGCTACTTATTCCAAACCACTCCCACCGCATTCAATAGCTACGGCAACGTCAATGGGACCGAGTCTGATGCAAGGGGAAACGCTGCTAGGTATATCGTGTTCTTAAGAGAAAGAGCACGTCTAGCGGTTTGGGGACACCAGCTGTGCGCTTCTGCATAAGATATGCACATTTGAAAGTATAAATTCGGGATATATCTCAGTTGCCGGATCTACCTAAGATCCTCGGCGTGTTTGCTCAAGTGCAGTAAGTAGGTTTTATCGATGAGATCCCGTCGTTATGTTTGCCACAATCTCTTGTTATCATTATTTTTAAAATCAATGTTCACAACGGCTTTTTTACGTCAATCCATAAAGTTCTCGAGGAGTTAGGACACAAAACAACTAGATGTTATCGACGATTTGTTGACTCTTACGCCATCTGTACGATATATACCAACTACATTATCGCGATGATATTGTCATATATGCAAGAGGCAAATTTGAGAATACCCTCTGTGACATAGTTCAAAGAGGATTGAACTTCACGAGAAGATGGTGTCAATCGATGGGACTCAATGTGAACCCCACTAAATAACCCTAGTAGCATTTACCAGGAAAAGAAAATCCAATCTTAGAACCATAAAACTGGATGGGCAAAATATAGACTGGAGAGCGGAAGTTAAATATCTAGGCCTTACCCTAGTCAATAAACTTCTATGGAACAAACATGAACTTGAAGTAATCCAACAAGGCCAAAAGAGCTCTGATGGTGTGCAGAAACCTTCAGGGAAAAATTCGGGGATGCAACTCAAAAATACTGCTTTTGGGATGTATACCAGCGATAGTGAGACCGATCATCACCTATGCATCGTAGCATGAAGCAAAAGACTAATCTGGCCACCGCGAGAATTAACCTCTCGAAAGTGCAAAGATTAGCATGTGTATGCATAACGGGGCTATGAGAACCTGCCCAACTGCAGCTATTGAAGTAGTATTGATCTTGCCCCCCTCCACATTGTTAGTAGAGGCGTGGTGAAAAGAACCGCACTAAGAATGGTAAAGGAAGGAAGGTTAGGCATAGGCCTCAATCTCTGACGGGATCAAACCTTGGATATGCCTCGGGATGATTGTTTAAAAAAATTTAGCTTTGTGAAGGAATTCACCAAAAGCTAAGTAACAGGGCGAGTGGGATCATAACACCATCTTTGAACTTGAATAGAAATGCCATCAAACGGTATACTGATGGCTCCAAAACGGCAGAAGGAACTGGAATAAGAATATATGGGCTAGAATTACATATTTCGAAGCTTGGAAAATACCCAAGTATATTTCAGGCGGAAATATACGCTATTGGAAGATGTGTTCAGTTCATTATGGATAGGAACTATCGGAAGCAGGAGATTATCATCATGTCTAATAGTCAAGCAGCCATCAAGGCGCTGAGCTCATATGAAATCAGCTCCAAGATGGTCTGGGAATGGCTAGGAAAACTAAATGAGCTAGGCAAAAGAAATAAAGTAACCCTCCTGTGGGTTCGGGTCACACAGGAGTGAAGGAAACGAAATAACGATAACTCGCAAAAAGGGGCTGAAATGCCTTTTGTAGGCCTGAACCTTTTGCGATTAAGTAGCAGTACAATACTGAAGAAACTAAAAAATAGAAATGGAGCGGAGAAAATCCAGTTACCGGGAAAATCTCCAGGGAATGAGGCAAAGTAAAATTCTTCTGGGAACTTATAACCAGAAGAGGTTTACAGAATGCATCAACATGAGTAAGAATAATGTTCGCATATTAACAGGAATACTTTCAGGTCATTGTAGACTGAAAGGACACCTGAGTAAGCTTGGATTGGAAAAAGATCCTGAATGCAGATTTTGTGGCGGACAGGATGAAACACCCATCCACCTCCTCTCAAACTGCGTAGCACTGTGCAACTCGAGGGCATTGCACCAGGGAGCATGTGAAATCGAAGAGGGAGACTTACCTAGACTGGGGCCCTCTGACATCCTACACTTTCTGAAAGGAATAGGATTGGAAGGCCAGCTGTAAAGCAGCAAGAATAGGGGACACAATAGATCTTTCAGGTCGCAGTGTAACACCACTCTTCTATTTACATACATACATACATATCGCGATAGAAATCCACGTTTTTTTTCTACTGGAAATTCTTATTTTAGTGGGTGGCTAGGTTACACGAAGCTTCCTTTTGAAACAATGCCGCAAAGTTTATAATTACCATTTTAACATCAAGGTATTTACATTACATTTACTACGGCCAGCAAACGAATGTTTTAATGTCCTTTATCTTGTGTCGTCGAGGAAGTATTCTCAGAACGCTGGCTCGTCTGAATGCTTAACGGGGGTCGTTAAAATTTTACGTTGTCGTTCGTCTCCGCGTCGTCCTTAACGAGTAACAAGTGCTCGCGCACCTAGACGCTATTAGCCGTGGAAGCCGTGGAAAATATCGTAATTACCCGATAGATGTTATCTGACTGCAGCGAATAGCCAGTCAACTGTGATTGTCGGTGAGTGTGTCGAGTTTATGTTAGGTATGTGCCTTGTATGTGGCGTTGTGAGAGAGGCAACTGCAGTTAGTTCGTTTTCTTTTTTCTGTTTCGAGTTTTAACGCTTTTATAAACATGCATAGATTTTATTTACTCTTCTCTTATACGTTACATACATGTATACTTCTTGGCAAAGAATCGTTGATGCAGCTGCTATTTTCCACTGGGAATACAGTGTCGTCGAACGTGGAAGCAAGTGGGGATTCTATCAACGATTGATCACAGTAATTGAAGTAGTATTTTGCAGTAGACTGTTAATATGTTGTTTTTGCAACAAGTAAATATTTCAATACCGGTATTTATCAATCAAACTGAACTACGTTGACAAGAATTGTTATCAATCGTTTTATAATAAGTTTAATGTCTGCTATTTAATTGTTTAGTTCTGGTGATGACCTTAAGATTATTTTTAGAGAATGAATTCAAATTAAACTTAAATAATCTTCAAAATACAAAGTCTTCATAACTGGTGCAAGAAAAAACATGTGGTACCATAGTATCTTATCATTACATACAGAGTGGGCTATCAAAGCCCAAAAGTGTACATATTTTCAATTTTTTTTTGTTAAAGGTTATACAGGTTGAAAAGGACAACATTTCAAAATTATTTTGAAGTATACAAGGTGACTTAAACAAAAGGGAGAATGGAAAACAGCTATCCTTTTGCAAATGCACTTCTGACTGGTTGCTTTTTATCTTATTAATATTAGCAATAACTTATCGATCTGCTTAAAGGGCTCTTTGCTGATTAATCCCCTTTCAGGTACCATCTTAAAGCAGCGAGTGCTATTATCGAAGTTTGGCAAGGCTCAAGAGATGACTGATCAACTCATAAGCCAGCTCTGTGGACAAGAACTCTTCTGGGATCAGATTAAAGGTGAATTCCAAAAAATGGGAGAATGGAAAACGGCTATCCTTTTGCAAATGCACTTCTGACTGGTTGCTTTTTATCTTGTCAATATTAGCAATAACTTACCGATCTGCTTAAGGGCTCCTTACTGATTAATCCCCTTTCAGGTGCCATCGTAAAGTAGGGAATGCTATTATCGAAGTTTGGCAAGGCTCAAGAGATGACTGATCAACTCATAAGCCAGCTCTGTGGACAAGAATTCTTCTGGCATCAGATTAAAGGTGAACTCTAAAAAATGGGAGAATGGAAAACGGCTATCCTTTTGCAAATGCACTTCTGACTGGTTGCTTTTTATCTTGTTAATATTGGCAATAACTTATCGAACTGCTTAAAGGGCCCCTTACTGATTAATCCCCTTTCAGGTGGCATCTTAAAGTAGGGAGTGCTATTATCGAAGTTTGGCAAGGCTCAAGAGATGACTGATCAACTCATAAGCCAGCTCTGTGGACAAGAACTCTTCTGGGATCAGAGTAAAGGTGAACTCCAAAAAATGGGAGAATGGAAAACGGCTATTCTTTTGCAAATGCACTTCTGACTGGTTGCTTTTTATCTTGTTAATATTGGCAATAACTTATCGAACTGCTTAAAGGGCCCCTTACTGATTAATCCCCTTTCAGGTGGCATCTTAAAGTAGGGAGTGCTATTATCGAAGTTTGGCAAGGCTCAAGAGATGACTGATCAACTCATAAGCCAGCTCTGTGGACAAGAACTCTTCTGGGATCAGAGTAAAGGTGAACTCCAAAAAATGGGAGAATGAGAAACGGCTATCCTTTTGCAAATGCACTTCTGACTGGTTGCTTTTTATCTTGTTAATATTGGCAATAACTTATCGAACTGCTTAAAGGGCCCTTACTGATTAATCCCCTTTCAGGTGGCATCTTAAAGTAGGGAGTGCTATTATCGAAGTTTGGCAAGGCTCAAGAGATGACTGATCAACTCATAAGCCAGCTCTGTGGACAAGAACTCTTCTGGGATCAGAGTAAAGGTGAACTCCAAAAAATGGGAGAATGGAAAACGGCTATTCTTTTGCAAATGCACTTCTGACTGGTTGCTTTTTATCTTGTTAATATTGGCAATAACTTATCGAACTGCTTAAAGGGCCCCTTACTGATTAATCCCTTCAGGTGGCATCTTAAAGTAGGGAGTGCTATTATCGAAGTTGGCAAGGCTCAAGAGATGACTGATCAACTCATAAGCCAGCTCTGTGGACAAGAACTCTTCTGGGATCAGAGTAAAGGTGAACTCCAAAAAATGGGAGAATGGAAAACGGCTATTCTTTTGCAAATGCACTTCTGACTGGTTGCTTTTTATCTTGTTAATATTGGCAATAACTTATCGAACTGCTTAAAGGGCCCTTACTGATTAATCGCCTTCAGGTGGCATCTTAAAGTAGGGAGTGCTATTATCGAAGTTTGGCAAGGCTCAAGAGATGACTGATCAACTCATAAGCAGCTCTGTGGACAAGAACTCTTCTGGATCAGAGTAAAGGTAACTCCAAAAAATGGAGAATGGAAAACGGCTATTCTTTTGCAAATGCACTTCTGACTGGTTGCTTTTTATCTTGTATAATATTGGCAATAACTTATCGAACTGCTTAAAGGGCCCTACTGATTAATCCCCTTCAGGTGGCATCTTAAAGTAGGGAGTGCTATTATCGAAGTTTGCAAGGCTCAAGAGATGACTGATCACTCATAGCCAGCTCTGTGGACAAGAACTCTTCTGGATCAGAGTAAAGGTGAACTCCAAAAAATGGGAGAATGGAAAACGGCTATTCTTTTGCAAATGCACTTCTGACTGGTTGCTTTTTATCTTGTTAATATTGGCAATAACTTATCGAACTGCTTAAAGGGCCCCTTACTGATTAATCCCCTTTCAGGTGGCATCTTAAAGTAGGGAGTGCTATTATCGAAGTTTGGCAAGGCTCAAGAGATGACTGATCAACTCATAAGCCAGCTCTGTGGACAAGAATCTTCTGGGATCAAGAGTAAAGGTGAACTCCAAAAATGGGAGATGGAAAACGGCTATTCTTTTGCAAATGCACTTCTGACTGGTTTGCTTTTATCTTGTTAATATTGGCAATAACTTATCGAACTGCTTAAAGGGCCCCTTACTGATTAATCCCCTTTCAGGTGGCATCTTAAAGTAGGGAGTGCTATTATCGAAGTTTGGCAAGGCTCAAGAGATGACTGATCAACTCATAAGCCAGCTCTGTGGACAAGAACTCTTCTGGGATCAGAGTAAAGGTGAACTCCAAAAATGGAGAATGGAAAACGGCATTTCTTTGCCAATGCACTTCTGACTGGTTGCTTTTATCTTGTTAATATTGGCAATAACTTATCGAACTGCTTAAAGGGCCCTTACTGATTAATCCCCTTTCAGGTGGCATCTTAAAGTAGGGAGTGCTATTATCGAAGTTTGGCAAGGCTCAAGAGATGACTGATCAACTCATAAGCCAGCTCTGTGGACAAGAACTCTTCTGGGATCAGAGTAAAGGTGAACTCCAAAAAATGGGAGAATGGAAAACGGCTATTCTTTTGCAAATGCACTTCTGACTGGTTGCTTTTATCTTGTTAATATTGGAATAACGTTATCGAACTGCTTAAAGGGCCCTTACTGATTAATCCCCTTTCAGGTGGCATCTTAAAGTAGGGAGTGCTATTATCGAAGTTTGGCAAGGCTCAAGAGATGACTGATCAACTCATAAGCCACCTCTTGGACAAGAACTCTTCTGGGATCAGAGTAAAGTGAACTCCCAAAAAATGGGAGAATGGAAACGGCTATTCTTTTGCAAATGCACTTCTGACTGGTTGCTTTTTATCTTGTTAATATTGGCAATAACTTATCGAACTGCTTAAAGGCCCCTTACTGATTATCCCCTTTCAGTGGCATCTTAAAGTAGGGAGTTGCTATTATCGAAGTTTGGCAAGGCTCAAGAAATTGACTGATCAACTCATAAGCCAGCTCTGTGGACAAGAACTCTCTGGGATCAGAGTAAAGGTGAACTCCAAAAAATGGGGAAGGAAAACGGCTATTCTTTTGCAAATGCACTTCTGACTGGTTGCTTTTATCTTGTTAATATTGGCAATAACTTATCGAATGCTTAAAGGGCCCCTACTGATTAATCCCTTTCAGGTGGCATCTTAAAGTAGGGAGTGCTATTATCGAAGTTTGGCAAGGCTCAGAGATGACTGATCAACTCATAAGCCAGCTCTGTGGACAGAACTCTTCTGGGATCAGAGTAAAGGTGAATTCAAAAAATGGTAGAATGAGAACAGGCTATCCTTTTGCAAATGCACTTCTGACTGGTTGCTTTTTATCTTGTTAATATTGGCAATTAACTTATCGAACTGCTTAAAGGGCCCTTACGATTAATCCCTTCAGGTGGCATCTTAAAGTAGGGAGTGCTATTATCGAAGTTTGGCAAGGCTCAAGAGATGACTGATCAACTCATAAGCCAGCTCTGTGGACAAGAACTCTTCTGGGATCAGAGTAAAGGTGAACTCCAAAAAATGGGAGAATGGAAAACGGCTATTCTTTTGCAAATGCACTTCTGACTGGTTGCTTTTTATCTTGTTAATATTGGCAATACTTATCGATCTGCTTAAAGGGCTCCTTACTGATTAATCCCCTTTCAGGTGCCATCTTAAAGTAGGGAGTGCTATTATCGAAGTTTGGCAAGGCTCAAGAGATGACTGATCAACTCATAAGCCAGCTCTGTGGACAAGAACTCTTCTGGGATCAGAGTAAAGGTGAACTCCAAAAAATGGGAGAATGGAAACGGCTATTCTTTTGCAAATGCACTTCTGACTGGTTGCTTTTTATCTTGTTAATATTGGCAATAACTTATCGAACTGCTTAAAGGGCCCCTTACTGATTAATCCCCTTTCAGGTGGCATCTTAAAGTAGGGAGTGCTATTATCGAAGTTTGGCAAGGCTCAAGAGATGACTGATCAACTCATAAGCCAGCTCTGTGGACAAGAACTCTTCTGGGATCAGAGTAAAGGTGAATTCCAAAAAATGGTAGAATGAGAAACGGCTATCCTTTTGCAAATGCACTTCTGACTGGTTGCTTTTTATCTTGTTAATATTGGTAATAACTTATCGAACTGCTTAAAGGGCTCCTTACTGATTAATCCCCTTTCAGGTGGCATCTTAAAGTAGGGAGTGCTATTATCGAAGTTTGGCAAGGCTCAAGAAATGACTGATCAACTCATAAGCCAGCTCTGTGGACAAGAACTCTTCTGGGATCAGAGTAAAGGTGAACTCCAAAAAATGGGAGAATGGAAAACGGATATCCTTTTGCAAATGCACTTCTGATTGGGTGCTTTTTATCTTGTTAATATTGGCAATAACTTATCGATCTGCTTAAAGGCCTCCTTACTGATTAATCCCCTTTCAGCTGTCATCTTAAAGTAGGGAGTGTTATTATCGAAGTTTGGCGAGGCTCAAGGGGTGACTGATCAACTCGTAAGCCAGCTCTGTGGACAAGAATTCTTCTGGCATCAAATTAAAGATGAACTCCAAAATGGGGGGAATGGGAAACGACCATCCTTTTGCAAATACACTTCTGATTGGTTGCTTTTTATCTTGTTAATATTAGCAATAACTTATCGATCTGCTTAAAGGGCTCCTTACTGATTAATCCCCTTTCAGGTGGCATCTTAAAGTAGGAAGTGCTATTATCGAAGTTTGGCAAGGCTCAAGAGATGACTGATCAACTCATAAGCCAGCTCTGTGGACAAGAACTCTTCTGGGATCAGTTTAAGGGTGAATTCAAAAATGGGAGAATGAAAAACGGTTATCCTTTTGCAAATGCACTTCTGCATTAGCAATAACTTATCGATCTACCCAAAGGGCTTCTTACTGGTTATTCCGCTCTTAGCTACCATCTTAAAGTAGCGAGTTTGGTAAGGATAAATACTTGATGAAATAATTTTCTAAACGATCAAAGGTAACCCCTAAGTTCGCCCTAAACACTGGGAATTCATCGTAAATAATATATCAGGGTGTTCACAACATATCGACTTCGTTACGATAATCAAAGGCTCCACTGTTTCAACTCACTTGATAAAATATTTGCTACAAATACCTGAACAGATACCTCGACGCTAATTTTGACAGTAACACTGACGTCCGCATGTCAGCTCAGCTCGTCCGAAACTTCTCTAATTCCCATCCGGGCGAAGCTATTAAATTAACCGTCCAACATTCGTAAAATAATGAGTCTAGAGTTGTATGCTAGACGTGCCGCCTGTCCGTCGTGTCTCGCCACCGACCTAAGTTAGCCCGGAAACTTCCGCCATATACGAAACTTCCGCAATATCATCCGCGCCTAGTGCTGCAAGCATATCGCGTTGTACTTTTTTCTGTTCTCGTGACGGTGCGCACGTAGAGATTTTCCCGCGCGCAATTTGACGTCGAAATACGGAATTAAATTCGACGCGGGCGGTTAGTTTACGTGCGCCGTATTCGCGCCCGAGATAAAAGGACGAAAAATGAGACGTAACAGATGACACGAACCATAAAAATCTAATACTATTAACTTGTCCGGGGGAGCGCGGTGGCGCCTCAGCTCGGGAACTTTTCCCCGGGGAAGATGTGTTTTTAGTAAATTGCCCGAAATGTCGAATTCGGACGCTGAAATTCTCCCCCCCCCCCTCCCACACTCTTTTGACCCCCTCCCGTTCCTGCGAGCGGAAACTAAACAGGAAGTGGGAAAAGTTTCCCGAAACAATGGCTACTTTCTGTCTACTTTATCATTTTGTTCTTTATTTATCGCTTCGTGTCGTTGTTTATATGTGTGTCTTATGCGGCCTGTCAGAATGAAAATATGGTTCTTCTTCGTTTTAGTTTGTGGGTGGATAGATTTCGCTTTGACATAAACACCGAGAAAAGAAAGAAAAGACATCAGAAATAGTCTAATTTTGGATTATAATAGAAACGAATTAAACTTGATAACACTGGTCAACAGTGAAATTGCTTCTTAGGTGAAAGTACCCAATCCCGAATGAATTCAACGTGCTGAACACGAATATCACATTGAAAAAAGTTGATTGGCTCACGTTCCAGAGATATCGACGTTTTGTCCATTGTATAGATGCTATTGCATAATGTAATGCAATTTAGTGAGAAATTACGAAATTTTGCGTCATATTGCATCACCCCTTCATGCAAAGAAGTTAATGCAGCATTTGCTGTAAGTTTCCATTGAGAGCGTTGCGAAATTGATTGCGCAATATCAAGCAATAGCTAATTATAGTTTATTTATAAATGGCCGACGTGACAATTAACTCGTGCAATGTCCGTTCATTCGCGCATATTTTTCGAAGCTCTAGCATACACAAGTGATTGCTATAGTGTAAAGTAACTAAACAGTAGCAATGCCTCGTAACTGTGTTAATAGTGCAAATAACTTCGTTTAATATTTGCGGATAAGTGACATTTGCTGCACAGAAAAGAACATCAGTGCAACAGTTTAGAAAGCGTATCATTTGTATTTTGGTTGCAAGATAGGCGACCAGGACAAAGACTGGCCCACACGTATGCTGCCGCACTTGTGCCGTAAATCTTTCACAGTGGCTTAATGGCAAAAGAAAGGCAATGCATTTGCTGTGCCCATGATTTGGAGGGAGCCCACCAATCACGTTGACGACTGTTATTTCTGTATGTACCACCAGCTTCTGGAGGCATCACCAAGAAGAAGAAATGGACAGTTGAATACCCTAACATACATCTGCTCTGCGACCTGTCTCTCATGGCGAAGGACTCCCAATTCCAGAACCTCTACAGATTTTTCTATCAGTTCAGACGATGAGGATGGCCATGCGTCGGCGAGTTCTCCTCAACGTGGCAGTAAGGATGATAACTTTTCGTGCTTTGACGAAACATCTGCACCACATAAAATTACCAGGATGAAATGAACGATCTTGTTCCCGATTGGATCTGTCGAAAAGCAAAGCGGAGATACTGGCCTCAAGACTTCGACAGTGGAATCTTCTGGACAGAATGTCCGAGGACTTCATTTCGCACTCGCCATCAGCTCTTCGAATCTTTCTTTAAGAAAGAAGAAGCCTTGTGTTCTGCTGCGATATTGATGGTCTACTACAAGCTCTCGGTATTGCACATGATCCCCACGAATGCGGCTGTTTATAGACGCTTCAAAACTGAGCCTAAAGGCGGTTTGTTGAATAATGGGAACCAGCTTCCATACCATAATTGCACATGCGGTCTACATGAAGGAGACTTACGGCAATCTAAAGCAGCTACTGGAGACGATTAACTACAGCAAGTATGGCTGGCAGATATGTTCTGACCTGAAGGTAGTATCTCTGTTGATGGGTTTGTAGCAGGGATATACAAAGTACTGCTGTTTTCTTTGTCTGTGGAAACAGCAAGAGCAATCGATTTGCACTACATCAAGAAGACTGGCCTCGAGAGCATTTTTTAAGCCTGGAAGAACGAATGTACAGCACCACCATTGGCACAGCCACACAAAATCATCATTCCTCCTTACACATCAAGCTCGGTCTGTCAAAAACTTGGTAAAAGCCATGGATAAGAATGACCAGCATTCAAGTACCTGCATGAAAATTCCCTCGACTCAGTGAAGCCAAAATTAAAGAGGCATCTTTGTGGGGCCTCAAATTAGACAGCTCTTCCGAGACCCCAAGTTTGAGGAACTTCTTCAAGGTAAAGAAAACAGTTTGGGGTGCATTCTATCAAGTGGCAGCAAACTTCCTGGGGAATGACAAGGCAGAAAATACAAGTGTCTGGTTGAGGATATGTTGGCTTTGTTTCATGAATTCGGCTGCAATATGTCCTTAAAGATCCACTTTCTTTATTCCCACTTAGATTTCTTTCCTGATAACTGCGGGCAGGTCAGCGATGAGCACGGCGAACGCTTTCATCAGGACATTGCCACCATGGAGCAACGGTACCAAGGCAAATGGTCTACGTCAATGCTAGCTGACTATTGTTGGACAATCAGTAGAGATGCTCCACAATCCACTACAAACGGGCAGGCAAAAGAAGTCGAAAGCCAGAAGCAGACTAATGTTTTCTTACCATGTATTATAATATTGACATAAGTACACTTTTTCTGAAATATGCGTACATTTTACAGAAAACCCGTAGCCAATTCAGCTTTTTCTTAGTCATTTTCGTGTTCAGCACATTGAATTCATTAAGAAATGACTATTTTCAGCTTGGAAGCATGAACTTTTCGAAAATTTGTTGCCCAGTGTAATTCATGAGAAGTACAAAAGGTATTAAAATTGCTGATAGAGTTGTAGAAATTGCAAACGTATTTTACCATTATTGGAGAACCATTGAGGAGCGAAAAAAGTTTAAGAAAAAACAGAAAAAGTTACGTTAAAGTTCCCGCTAGGGTTATTACAGTCCTCGTTTCGAAACTGTCCTCGTCGGATAAGAGAAATCCTCATTTATGTGGAACCAAAAAAACTTACCTCTTCTTTACTCAGCTATCTGTTCTAGCTGCCCAATCGTCTCTTGCATATATATCTTAATAAAATCCTTAAAAGTCATGCCCTCATCAGTTCCTGGTATTTCTTCTGCATTATCCCTTCTAAATGCTGGTACCCTCGATGCTGACTTTGACTTACCCCTGGATTCATCAAAGGGAACTTCTGTATACATATAGCAACAAAGTTGAAGAAGATAGTTGATGAGTGTCAGGACAAGTGGTCTGCTATAATAGTCATTGACATTCAAAACACGTTCAACTCAGATGATTGAAATATTATCATGGAAGAAATAGAAAAGAGGTATAGAAATAATTGGTTAACCTAATCAGTGGTTACCTTAAAGATCGCTATCTGTAAATAATTAGTGAGGTAAAGACCAAGATAAAAGTGGGGCCCAATCCTCTCTTGCATATATATCTTAACAAAATCCTTAAAAGTCATGCCCTCATCAGTTCTTGGAATTTCTTCTGCATTATCCCTTCTAAATGCTGGTACCCTCAATGCTGACTTTGACTTACCCCTGGATTCATCAAAGGGCAATTCTGTATACATATAGCAACAAAGTTGAAGAAGATAGTTGATGAGTGTCAGGACAAGTGGTCTGCTATAATAGTCATTGACATTCAAAACACGTTCAACTCAGATGATTAAAATATTATCATGGAAGAAATGGAAAAGAAGTATTTAGAAATAATTGGTTAACCTAATCAGTGATTACCTTAAAGATTGCTATCTATAAATAACTAATGAGGTAAACACCAAGATAAAGTGGGCGTTCCTCAAGGCTCTGCTCTGTGGCCCATACTATTGAATACATTATATGACGATGATGATATCGAGTTAAAATTGATGGGAAATGCATGTACGGTAGGGCACGTTGACGATCTTGCGCTCATATTGTCCACCGGAGATGGAGCGGTTAATGAAAAATGTGCAAGCTACAGGTGGCTCCCAATAAAACCGAGGCCATCATATTGAAAGGGTAGGAAAGAAGATACCACGTGTATTTCAAGATGGTGTGTGCAATTGCGCCAGCTAAGCACATAGTGTATTTAGGAATAACCCTGCAGGAGCGATTAAAATTTGGGGAACATGTCAAGGAAGCTGTAAATAAGGCGAAAACCAGAATGTTGACATTGGCGCAGATTATGCTAAATGTAGGGGGGGTTAAGATGTGTTAAAAGAGCGGTGGTGGGTGATCGTGCTATAAGGCGTGACGTTTTATATAAAAAAAATATATATAAGAACACGCCTCAGAGGAGATTACTGTTGAAGGTAGCTGTTGCACTCGCGTATGATCTACGTGTGGCAACAAGCATTGTCTCTATCGATCTTCAAGGGCAAAGACATGCGGTGTCATGCATAAAAATTGAGGCTTGACATTATGGAAAAAAAACCAAGGAGCGTAGCAAGGAACCATAGTAAAGAAGATGTGATGAGAACGTGGCAAAGACACAATGAACCAAGAGATGTATCCTAAAATACCTAGATATAAATAATTACCTTAACCGGTCAAGCTTGCTTTGGTTCTTATGCAAAAAAGGTCGGTAAGGCAGAAACCGATAGTAGCTTGTATTGTGGAGAGGACGATACACGACAACTAGTGTTGAGATGAACGTAGTTTCAATTCGCTATGTAGTAGCCATGAGTGGATATTGTAATGCAAAGCCAGATAATGAATGAAACAAATGTTGAAGGTTGCTTTCACGAAATTCAGGAGCAAGTAACTTCATCCATGACATGGCTTTTATATATAATAGATTAATTGTAATTTTTAGACTAATAACTTATTGTTAAATTAAATAGTAATTTTGCTGTTAAAAAGGAAATGATTCCTGACACTATGACTGCAGCTATTTTAGTTAGCAAATAAAATCGTGGTTCGTTCTTTGTAAAAATAAACTAGGAGGAAACTCGTTTTAACAATCTAATACACTGAGTTCTGACGTTTGAACTAAGCTTTAGACAAGTAATATTAATAGTAATAGTAATTTATTGATTTATAAAATCAAAAATTATTATAAAATCAGTCAGGTTGAGAAAAAAGGAAATAAAAAATAACAACTGAATAAATAAGAAACTAAACTAAAAAAAATTAAACCAATAGTACAAAATTAATAGAATTTACGAACTAGGCCACCACCAAATACATCCAAAAAAAAGTTAAGGGGTGAAAAGAAAAGCGAAATGGAAACAAAATCAACATAAAAATTCCTGCACGCTATAAAAGGCCTTTTGGATCAAAAATCTCTTGAGATTATGTTTAAAGCTTGAGGGGGAGGTTTTTATTTCCTTAGGCAACTTATTGTACAACCTTCTGCCTAACAATTCTACTCCCCGCTCGGTGATTTGCAATTCGCATCTCGGTAGGTGAAAGTCATACAGATGTCGCGTATTGTGGCTATGTACGTCTCTGTTGGTAGCATATTTATCAGAATGTCGATGAGTGTAGGAGATTGCCTCATACATAAAAAGTGACGGTAAGGTTAAAATACCTAGTGTACTAAATGTGTTTCTGCAAGATTCTGTTTGTTTTAACCCGCTCAGGATTCTTATTATTTGCTTCTGCGCTAGAAACACCCTATTAGCAGAGGCAGATGAGCCCCAGAGAAGTATTCCGTATGCCAGTCTAGATTGAATCTCAGCAAAATAAACAGTCTTGAGAGTATGCATTGATAAACTATTCCTCAGAGCTCTCAAAATATACGCTTTAGTATGGATTAACTTTGTTGTTTCACTACAATGGTTTTCAGTACAAGTGCACACCAAGGAATTTTGTATTATTCTGTTGAAGTATCGGATTGCCGTTAATGTGTATGCAACATTGCGTGTTTTTTAGCTGTTGTCGAGTGTGAAATAGCATACATATTGTTTTATCTTTGTTAAGACAGAGTTTGTTGCCACAAAACCAATCGTATAATACGTTGATCGCAGTGTTACTGGCAGCTTCTGCATTTTGTAAAGTGTCTCGTGCAATGAGTATGGTGGTGTCATCTGCGTACATATATATAAGTATATCAGAGATAAAATGGAATATGTCATTGGTGTACATATTAAAAAGTAATGGCCCTAGTACGGAACCTTGTGGTACTCCGTGAAATAAAGGTAAGCAACTCGGTTTTAATATTCAAGTTAGTTTTGTGTTTTATTGTCACAAATTGTAGACGTCCGGATAAGTAAGACATAAACCAATTAGCCACGCTACCTCTAATACCATACTGACATAGTTTCTGTAGCAGTATTGTATGCTCAACACATTCAAAAGCCTTGCTAAAGTCGCAGAATATTGAAATAGGATAATTTTTGTTGTCAACTTCGTTCAGATTATTGTTGTAGAAAGATATTAACGCTGTGATGGTTGATTTGTTTTTTTCTAAAGCCATGTTGATTCTGATTGAGAATATTATACTTCCGCAGAAAATGCTCCAGACGAACTAACATACAACACTCAAATACTTTCGCAAACTGGAGCTCAAACATATAGGTCTTGTTAGTGTGTGGACGCTAATTACTATTTCCCTTTTATATGTACAGGAACAATGGTCTATACCACTTCTACACAGTTGTAAAATTTGAGGACGTGAAATAGGGAGTCTCCGTTTTGGAATATTTTGTTCCAAAAAGGATTGCCATAGCTAAAAACAGAAAGTATTTCCTCGGTTTTTGTACAAAATCTCAACCAAAACGGAGAGATTGAATTTACTCCGCTTTCTAACACGATTTTCAAGGAAGAAAAATTCCCCGCTTTCTCTCCGCATCTACACTACCGTATTTAAGCCCTAAATGTGAACAAATATCCCTAACATTGCATTATATTTTCTCCTTCACGGAGGTGATAATTGGTTTACTTAACAGATGTTTCTATTTCTAATACCTCAACGCCAAAAAGGGAAAGGATATCTCCGATTGGGAACATTTGTTCTCCAAATCGTAACTGTTTCCCTAAACATTTGAAAATTGCAAGTTTGCATAGGGCATGCGCATTTATTAAAGCGATATTAGTGCAGCGCATGTGCAACAAGTCTGGACGTAGTCATTTGCAATAGTTCGAGAATGGAGAAGGATATGGCGGAATGCACTGTACCTGAAATTTATAAAATACACATCAGAGTAAAGTACGAAAACCGTAAAAGATGGGTAAGAGTTATGGGAGCAAACATCACCAGGGCAGATGTAGATAAAGCAGGTAAGAAACTTGTGCATCCTTATTTAATTTTCAATCTACGATGTACCAATTTTAATTGGCCCCCACTACATTCTAGGTGTTAGCTCCTGATAAAACACGTTTATCTTAGATGAATCCGTTGTGTTTCAACTGTGTCGTGCCTTCAACCCACGGTCGGTACCAAACTCGAAGAAGCGACTATATTATGGATAAATTAAAGCAATTCCAATGACGGCTGCTCTGTGACCGCAGAAGAGGACGTGCTTAGTGTGTCTATCCTAGTAATCATTAGGAATATATCAAAAATAATTCAAGAACTTGAGGTTCGACGACATTTTTGATGCATTTTTAATGATAAATAATAGAATAAATGCACTGAGCAAAGGTGCTTCTCCCACATAGAATAGCCCTCATTGATTAACTCCAATATGATGTTAAACTTAGCTACTATGGAGCTAGGTAACATAAAAATAGAGTTAAAAACCTTCTCACTAGAGAGATATTCTCTTCTCTCTCTGTGGCAGGTACCTTCTTAACGGAAATAAATTCATGTGTAAAGGATGAAATACATTCCGAAACGGAGTTAACGTTTGTTTATTGCGGATGTAATTATTTCAAGTGGAGTTACTTGCATTAGCAACGGAGATAATTTTATCTGATACGATAGTAGTATTGCATACATATGGGGGAAACAACATCCGTTATTCATTTTAATAACAGCAGTAGGAGTTAAAATTTCTCCATTTCGGAAACTTTTACATTTATTGCAAAATAGTAAAACTGCATAAGAGAGACAAATTGGTCCTTAACGGATTAGGTTGCCTCGGTTAAAGATGTTTTTTCCCCTATGAAAAGCAAAATTATCTCTGTATTCCATCCGTTTAGTAGCAAAACATTTAACTCCGAAATGGAGGCTCCTTGAACGGATGGTCGCGAGGGAACACCGGAAAAGAGTTAAAACGGTGTTAGATTCAACTCCGTATTTTTATCTGTGTACATCTAGCAGAGATTTTATTTTCACCTCATACCCACACTTATCTTAAACGTAGATTTGCAACGCTGTACCACCGATAGATACGTGATCCGATAGGTGCACACAACATCGCAGGCTCTAATCAATTCCTGCGGTATGGGTAATTGGAAAACAGCGTCATCGTCATAGCCTCGTCGAATCGAATTACCGATCTTCAAACACGTGCACATGGCGCAATTACCGTACAGTGGGCCCTGGCAGCACCTGGCCGAATCTCAGCGCGTCATCTACATTCGCTCGCAGGAGCGTGTGTGTTGAAACGGTAGACGCTCATCTTATTACGACGCGCTAGGGAGAGAGCAAGCGTTGCGCGCTGGAGTTCACCTCTAAAACCGGTCTGATACGGAACGGATCGCTACGTGCCTACGCCTATCTGTTTTTAATCCCTGCTACGTGCTCAAGGGAAAATTGCGGATGGCAGGGCGTATATAGATGGCTGGAGGTGTGTTAATTGATAGGAGGAGGAAGCGGATTTTTGGTGGGAAATCGGAGCTGGGCTCAAACAAGATTTCGAGTTTAATTTCAGGAGGATTTGGTGGGTCCCAATTGAATTTTTTCCAATTCTGTCTGTTGTCTAATAATCTACTAGGCTGTATCGGTGGTAGATTTGCTGTGGAAAATTGGAAATTTTCTCTATTGTATGACAGATAATAATAATAATAATAATAATAATAATATTTATTCAGAACAATTACAACGATTTACATTTCCCTTCAAAACAATCGAATAAATATGAAAATTCGCAGAAGGTTAAAAACCTTGTTCGCGAAAAAAAGAAAAAATAAACAAATGCTTGAGAGGGTTATTGTTGTCGCGGTAAGTATCGATGTATGTCCAATCTATTTTGATTGGACATCCACTCTCTTAATCTTGTCTTAAATCTGTACTTATTGTTAATGTGTCTTAAATTATATGGAATCTGATTGTACAACCGCGGCGCGAGATACAAATATGAGCGCAGTAATATGCTCTTACGGGGCTGTGGAACTGTGCTTAAACTTATCCGTTTACTGCGTGTCTCATATGTATGTTGAATCCGGGTGAGATTCCCTCTGTCCAGATGCTGTGATATGACGACATGATAAAAGTGGAGTTGCCGAACATCAAAAAAACCCGTCTCGCTATAAATCAATGTGGTTGGGTAAGAGTATGGTTTGTTATAGATTCTCTTAATTATCAATTTTTGCATTCTTTCCAGTGGCAAGATATGATTCTCCGAAGCGGCCCCCCAAGCAGTTATCCCGTAAGTAACATGACTTTCCACTAATGCATGGTATATGGTTCTTAATTGTTCTACTTCTAAAAATTGTTTGTATATCATTACTTTCTGAGTTACATATCTTAATTTTTTTGCAACGTGTTGTATATGAATATCCCATTTTAGGTGAGCGTCAATAATGATACCTAAATACTTAATAGACTCCTTTCTGTGGATATTCTTCAGTTGCGGGCCGTCCTTTATTTGTAGTTTGTCGTAATTTGGTAAGTAACATGCATATGAAGTGAAGGCCACATAGTGTGTCTTCGTGTAATTTATTGTTAATAACCGTGTTTTTAACCATTCTACGACTCTAGAAAAGTCTTTTTCTGCTACACCTTTTAGCTCCATCCATGTATCGGCACTGTACACCACAACCGTGTCGTCGGCAAAACTCAAAATGTGTCCCCCTATAGCTTGCTTATGTAATTCAGTTAGGTATATATTATATAGCACAGGTCCCAGAATCGTACCTTGGGCAATACCATACTCAGTTTGCCGGAACCCGCTAGTAACCCCATCCACAGATACACATTGTGTTCTCGCTGTGATATATGATCTAAACCAGTCGTGTGTCACACCCCGGAAACCTAGTCTATGCAAAACATCTAGCAGTTTTTCGTGATGCACTGTATCGAATGCTTTGGTTAAATCCAAGAATATAGCTAAACAGGGTTGACTTTTGTCTATGCAGTTACTAATGTAATTGGTTAGATCGTTTATTGCATTCTGTGTTGATTTCCGTCGACGGAAACCATACTGACATTCAGACAATAATCCAAACACATCAATGAAGGAATCAACTCTCTTTTTCATGATCTTCTCTAGGACTTTCGCTAATGTAGGTGTTAGGGATATCGGTCTGTAATTACCAGCCTTATTTTTTTCTCCATTTTTGAAAATGGGTGTTATCATAGTTTGTTTAAAACTACGGGGGGAAGGTCCCTGAAGCAAAAGACCAGTTAAATATGAATGTCAGAGGGTGTTTCAATTCATGTGCCACTAATTTTAGGGTTTCAGCCGTTATTTTATCAATACCAGGAGCTTTTCGGTTTTTTAACGACATAATTTCATTATATACTTCACTCTCGTCTGTATCTACTATGACAAAAGATTGAGTGGTTGATGATGTGTAGAAGTTCTCTCCATTTGCTTCTATTGTGCTAGCTAACTTTTTTCCAATGTCCGTAAAGTAATTTAGTAGTTCATTAGCTATTGATTGTGCTTCAGTTAGTCGGTCACCCTTATCATTCACCAGTTCGGTTATCCCTCTTGTTTCACTTCTACCTGCCAAATTCCCAATTGTATTCCAAAGTGCTGTATTGTTATTTCCTCTTTTCTTTATTTCATTCTGATAAAAATTTCTCTTCGCAGCTTTAATGTTCTCATTTAGTCGATTCCGAAATTGTTTGTATCTGGTGATATTGTCAAAGGTTGGATCTCTCTTCATTTCCCTATATAGTCTATACTTTTCGTTTGTTAAATGTACCAAACTGGTGCTTATCCACGGAGTTCTTTTGACTTGATTCCTTTTTATTACTTTCGTATTTTTGGACGTATCTATGCATGTATTGATTGTTTTTATTAGGTTGTCAGTCGCTTCATCTACACTCTGTGCCAAATACACACTAGTCCAGGTTTCCTCACGAATCTTTTCCGAGAATCTGTTTTTATCAAGAAAAGTCTTCATTCTTTTTTTACTTGATATCTGTTTTTGTCTCAGGGAGTGCATTTGTATTATTGTTGCATAATGATCAGTGATGTCGGTTTTCACTACTATTGGTAAGTACTGAAATGTTTGTCCAACATCTTTGATAAAGATGTGGTCCAGACAAGACTGAGAAACTTCACTAGTTCTAGTGGGCGTATTTATATAAGAACGAAAACCATAGGAACTCATAATATCCAAGTAAGTACTTGTGTCATCATCAGTCTCCAGAATATTTATATTTATGTCCCCCAATAATACTGCGTTTTCAGCTTTCATGTTTCCAGGTTTATGAAGGTATTCTGCAAGCGATTCTAGGAAAGCGTGTGTATCCAATGAAGGTGACCTGTAGATGGCAATAATTTTCAGATGTTTATTTTCGATCTCAGTGAGTAATTCTATCACATTAATGACGTCTATCTTCGTTATTGTATAACTGTATTTGATATTCTGCTTTATATATAATATGACTCCATCGTTCTGATTTACGCTACCTTCGTTGTATACAGTGTCATATCCTTTAATGTTGAATACAGTTAAATCCGAAATCTGCCAGGTTTCAGTCAATACGATAATATCATAATCAACATTCATTTGTTCCAGTGTAATCTTAAAGTGGTCTAGATTTTTATTTAAGCTTCTGATATTCATATGAATTACTTTGAGATTTATATATTTATTGGTCAGTTTGTTTTGTAGGTTGGGCATATCATCCTCGACATGATTCATAATATCTACCTCTACAAATCCGACAATGTAAGGATCCATACTGCTGTAACTCGTTTCAGAAGGAATACCAATAACTCAAGCTCACAGATATAGTGTTAAATTATTATTATTAATACAACTCAAAATCGTGGTCTGTGGTTTTTTCTCAGAAACGGAATTTAGTTATATAAAACGTAATCTGGAGTAAAAATGAACCGTACGACAACAACAACTCACTCCCCAAATTTAAACAAGAACAATCTTAACTTAAAGTACATGCGAGTGTGAAAAATAACAAAAAATGCAACCTCTAGAGCAACACCAAAGTTTTGAACGTAACACAATAATAAAGTTTATTAAAGAGAAATAACTTAGCATTAGTCTATTCCTTTCGCAGTACCTTTTCTATATCCTCGGTGTGTCGGATTACCATTTTCAAATCGCCATTCCTCGCCCTAACGTTACCGCCGAAGAACCAAACTCTGTCTTTTCCCAGTTTCTTGATAGCAGCAGCCAACAGATCTTGATTACCAGAAGTGAGGTCTTCCACTATTCGAACTCCAGTCCCCTTTAGTGCTCTTCTTTGTTTCAAGATGTTATTTTTTGTCTTCAAGCTATTTACAGACAACAGAATTGCTCTCTGTCCGTCTCTCTCCCTTCCTACTCGGTGACAACGTTCTACGTCCTCTTTGCCGATGTTAATATTTAGTTTCTCCTTAACAAATGCAACAGTATTTTCAAGGGTATTTTCGTTTTCATCATTTTTCAATCCAAATATGACTAAATTTTTCCTTTTAATGTACTGTTTTGTTTCCAAAATATCACCCTGTATCTCTCGCAGCTTATTTTTAAACTGGCTTATCTCCTGTTCTTGTTGTTGTAGTTTTTGTTTTATTTCTTCGATGCGTAGTTTTTCCGCAACTATGTCTGCTATTTGCTTCATAAACTTATCGTCTTGTAAGATTTCGGTTATTGTTTCTTTAATTATTATTTTAATATCCGAAATTTGTTCACGTGTAAAAGGCATTGAGGTAGTATACACCATAGACTCGTACTCAGAAAAAAAAAGAACCAAATTTCTAACTTAGGTAGGCACAACACGACAGCGATTCACGACGGAGCAAGAGTAAAACGCGTGCGTTCAGTAACAACAACCAAGATCCCTGAAATCTTCATTCGATTAATAAAAGCTCCTTTCTGATTAAGGGAAAACTGTGCCAAAAAACTTAATTGTATTCGTTTATACCCGTCTGTTTCCTTTTGGTTTATGGGGATAAAAAAAAATATTCCGCAAGCAATTTATCGCTGAAGACTAGCCTACCAAAGCTGAGATCAAAGGAAACTTGGAATGATGGATTAGGAATTATATTAAGAAATAAGGCAGAGTTCACACCGAAGTGATGCGACCGCAATATGACAAACGACACAATTAGTAACAGTGTAAATTTAATTTAATTGTCGCGTTAATCAGTGGTCTTCAACCTTTTTTCTTCTGCGGACCGGCAAAAACTTAAAAAAAATGTGCTATGGATCAGTAAACTATCGAGACTAAAATATACACAAAGAATAAGGTAAATATTTTTATTTATTAATCGAACAGTTATACAAATATATATGTAACTATTTAGTGAGACTTCTGTTGTTGCTTCTTTGTTAACAAATTAGTTAAACGTGGTTGCAGGTTTGTTTCGGAAAGACGAAGAGCTGCGTTAATATCCATTCGATTTCAGAGCTTAGTTTTTGTTACTAACATGGCAGAAATTCTAGCACAAATAAGGGGTTGAAAACACAATCAATAATTTGATCTCTTTGTCACTCAATGTTGGATATTCTTTTTCTAATGATATCCAAAATTGTGGCAATGACATCGTTTTGTGTCTTGAAACCAGAGTCATATCAGTGGATAGCTCTACCAGTTTTTCTTTATCATAAAAAGCAAGAGCAGATATTTGGACATCTTCTAGGAAAGGATTATTAATCCAAAGGTTTCCCTTACGAGGATCCTCACTTTCAGGGTATAGTTACTAAAGTTTTCAGCTAATGCCCTTAACTCTTCACTAATTACTTTGAATATTCTCTTTTGGTTTATATCAGCTACAGTTACAAATTAGCTAATAATTGGAAAAATATCTTTCTTAAATACTCGACTGTCCCAAAGATCCAGTTTTTTTTTGAACGCATCCATTTTATTTCTCACAGTAAAAATATTTGTACAAAATTCCTGAAGAAGTGAAATGTTAAGTTCATTAAGAAGGTTAAAGATGTCCACCATATATGCAAGCATAGCCATCCATTCTTCATCTAACACCGATCCTAACAAATTAGATTTCCGGTCTCGTAAAAACCGCTTTATTTCTTCCTTTAATTAAAAAAGGCGCGTAAGAACTCTTCCTCTTGACAACCACCTCACTTCTGCATGAAGAAGAAGATGTTGGTGTTGTGAACTCACACTCTCACACAGTATTGTGAACAGCTTAGAATTTGTAGCTCGTCTACGAATTTCATTCACAATTTTTACTACGTCATTCATCACTGTGTTCAGTTCAGAAGAAAGTTTTTTTGCAGCTAGATGCTCTCGATGGATTATGGAGTAAGTTGATAATATTTCTGGGTGTGCAAGTTCTTTTATTTTTGCGACAACCCCCGAGCGGTGTGCAGTCATATTCGCAGCACCATCCGTACACACTTCCACATATTTCTTCCAATCTAATCCTTGCGCTTGAATATACCCATCAAGAGTACTGAAGAACCCCAGAACTAGTAATTCGCCCTGGTAAGTCAAGGCAACAAAGGATTAAATCTTCTTCATCAATATACCTCACAAAGCAAAGAAGGATAGCGTAGTTACTCACATCAGTAGATTCGTCAAGTTGATCGCGAAATATCTTGATTTCTTTATCCCTTTTATAACCTGAATTTCGACATCCGCGGCCATATCAACAATTCTTACTTGAATGGTGGTATCCGAGATGGGTATAGCCTCTAGTTTTTTAACGGATTGAGGTCCTAAAGTCTCTTGCGCAATATCTAATTGTAAGACGTAAGGCTTTACTAACTCCTCGCCAACTGTAAATGCTTTCTCAGTTTTAGCTATACGTAGAGCAGCTAAGTATGATGCACGAAGTACTGATTTATCAGAAATCACCATCGTTTTTATTGCACATTTTTGCGTTTTCATTTGGTCACATAATCTCTTAAAAAAGTCTACAGGTTTATTGACAAGATCTTTATGCTTTGAATTCAAATGACGGGCAAGTTCCGAGGGTTGCATTGCTTTATCACTTTCAATTTCCGATACTAAAATAATATATTTATAATATCCGTTATGACGGCTTTTGATTGACATTTTCTGGTATATACATACATTATGTACCCAGAACGGACACAATTTCGTTCCCTTTATCTTTATAAGGATAGCTTGTTTTATTATATAGGGGTATAATTTAGTCTTGAGGACAAAGCTTTGTAATTTAGGTTCTTAATATTATCAGGGACCGATAGAAAATTTTCACCGGTTGAAGAACACTGGTGTTAATGGTTGTGTGGCTTGTTATATTGTGTGTCGTATTCCTCCGGTGCATATTCTGCCGAAAATTTACATGATACGTGTTATGTTGCTGATTGTATCGCTTGTCGTATTGCGGTTGTACGAGTACGGCGGCACCGAGTATTTTCTCCCAATAACATAAATTCATTTTGTGAAGGTCTTGCTAATGAGCACTTTCAATCCATTTATGCTGCACAATATGTCAACGAAAAGTATGGGAGCTTTATTAATATTTTTAAATTGCATTTTAATGCGTCGTTTCCTTTGAGAACAAAAAAAAAAAAAAAAACAAGTCAAACAACTCAATATTGAATACACCTGAAATTTTGTCATGTAAAAATAGAATCGCCGCTTTTGAAACTCTGTCAATATATTTACCAGAATGCAAACTTACTTGAAACATTTAAAGCAAATGTATAATAAGTTACTAATAGAAACTCAAAAAAGAAAAAATGATGAAAAAATATTATTATCTCAAAATAAATCAAAAACAATGTGGCAAATTGTAAACGATACCATTGGTAGGAATAAAAAAGATGTATTTTTTCAAAAAAATCTTAAATGTTTAGCGAATTCATTTAATAATTTCTTTTCAAATGCTGCTCTTAACCTTATTCAAAACAGAAATGTCACGTCGTCTCCTCAAATTAGTCATAATTCACATACTTTTTATTTTAAACCAGTGGTAGCGTCAGATTTAAAGGAATGCATTCTAAGATTAAAAAATAAATATAGTTTTGGATTCGACGAAATCCCTCTAAACATTATTGAAAGCTGTTACGATATAATATGCGAGCCTTTGTGTAACATCATAAATGAATCACTCTGTTCCGGAATTTTTCCAAATGCGTTAAAGTATGCTATCGTTAAACCTTTATTCAAGAGAGGTGATAGGGAGTTAATAGAAAATTATAGGCCAATATGTCTTTTATCGTCATTTTCGAAAATTTTAGAAATGATGGTCTATCAACAACTCTTATCTTTTTTTGAAAAACACAAGTTATTTAATTGTCATCAGCACGGTTCTTGTCCGGCAATCTACGGTTACCGCTTTGTTTGAATACACTGAGCTAATTATGGATGCATTTGAAAATAATTACTTAACTGAGGGTTATTTCTAGACTTAAAAAAAGCATTCGACTCAATGTCGCACAAGATTCTTTTGGATAAATTATATAACTACGGTATAGAGGTGTTCTTATCAGTGTTTGAGTGGTACTTAGGTGGTAGACGACAAAGGGTAAATTAAATTCTCCTCAAGGAAACATCTACTCGGAGGGACGGATACTGTTATAGGTGTACCACAAGGAGCGTTTTAGGACTTTATTATTTTTAATATTCATAAATGATATCTGTTTAAATGTTGTTGCCGACCATGAAATAGTGAATTTTGCAGATGATACGAATTTATTGTTCTGGGGCAGTGATTTTATAACTCTTCAAGAATCGGGTTCTTTACTGTATAGTAATGTCCTTCAGTGGTTTAAAAATAATGAACTGATAGTAAATACTAGTAAAACCAAAGCTATCCTTTACAAATTGAATGATACTATTGAAACACCTGATAAAATATCACTTTCTTTAGACAACATTCCACTGTATAGATATTGCAAAGTTCTGGGTATCACTATTGATGATAAAATGGGATGGAATAACCATATTGCTAACCTTTGTGGGAGGCTTGGGAATGCATGCTACGCGCTAAGAATATTAAGGTCAGTGACAAATCGGCAAACTCTGATAATGGTATATCATGCCTACGTGATATCGGCTGTGAGGTACGGCATTCCAATATGGGGTTCCTCTCCCTATATGCAGAAGATTTTTGTTCTTCAAAAAAGAGCGGTACGAACAATTTTCGGACTTTCCTTCAATGCATCTTGTCGGACAATATTCAGAAACAAAAACCTATTAACAGTGTACGGAATATATATACAAGAGTGTTTAATTTTTATTTTTAAAAACAAACAACTTTTTGAAAAGGACGAAAAAAGACACGAATACGAAACAAGATTTCGAACTGATTACTATATACCATCACACAGATTAACAAAAAGGAGAAAGGTGTAGCCTATAATTGGATCAAATTTTTTAATGCACTTCCACAAGAAATAAAAACCGATGCAATATTCGCATCCTTCAAAAAAAAAGTTCACAATCTGATTTGTAATTTAGAACCTTATTCGGTGAATGATTTTTTTAGTCACAAACTATAATAATTTAGTTTAGTTAATATTGTCTAGCTGGCACAATATGCCTGTCTAGTTTTTTTTTTACATTTATTTTGTTCTCTTTGACGTATGTTTCTGCATTTTGGGGGATAGGTGCTTGGGTTGTATTTGTATTATATTTAATCCCCTAATTGTTGAAATAAAGGTATTATTATTATTATTATTTTTTTTTTTTTTTTTTTTTTTTTTTTAACGGCCTTATCACACGACCTCGGCTCTTTTCACCTGCCACCCGGGATCCTGCGTCGAGGTGCGGCGCTGTCGTCAGGTAGGTTAGGAAATTCGGGTGGGTGGTTAAGGTAAGTTTTATTAATTAAATGTTATTCAATACAAAAGCTCAATTTAATTATTTATAGTGAAAAGTAATTCCAGGTCCGTGGCGAGGTCGCGCTGGCGTTGTCCGGCGGCGCAGCTCGCGAATACACCGTCGTCCAGATCTCCTGCCTTCGCTTCTTTGATTGAAGATTAGCAGACGGCATTTCCCATCCTGATGGTCTGGCTGGCTTCGTGGGCCCTTAGGACTCGGAGAGACCCCAGTATTACCTGCTTTTGGATGTTGTAGGTGAGTTGATGAATGTGTTTTTGTTCCAGGATTTTCAGTTTTGCTAAATGTTTCGGTAAAGATGGGGATACACCGCCCATTGATCCAACAATTATTGGTATAAATATAATGGTATATTCACTATAAGTTAATTTTAATTGGAATATGAGATCTTTATATTTCGTTGCCTTTTCTTCTTCTTTTTGTATGACTCTGGTTTCGCTTGGGGCACGACATCTCAATCACATACATTTCTCTTCGAATATAATCTAGGACGACCATGTCTGGTTTATTAGCTTCAATACGTGTGGTTGTATGAAAGGGAAAGTTCCAAAATATTTTACATTTATCGTTTGATATTACTGATTCTATTGTCTTATTTTCATATGGTGGGTGAAGGTGGTCATCTATGTGGTAGAGATGTCTAAGTTGATAATATAATGTTTTGAGAGCCATGTTGTAGCGCGTGATGTAAATGTTTGGTGCGTATTTGGGGCATGCAGCTAGTAAATGTATAATAGTCTCTTCCGATGTTTTGCAGGCTCTACATTTGGTGTCAATAATGTTTATTTTTAGTACATTTTTTTGGTATGAAAGTGTATGAAAGACCCCATCCTGTATGGCAATTATGTATCCCTCAGTTTCAGATCTTAATGACGACGATTTCAGAAATGTAAATGTTAAAGGTTTCGAAAGTTTATGCTCTAGTAAATGTTTGAAGTATTGACCGTGAAGCGGCTTCTGCGTATGCTCTTCTAGTAATGACATTTGCTGTTTAAATTTAATTGCCTTGGCGATGGCGGCTGGAGTCTGCCTTAAGGGGTCTTGTCGATTTGGAGGTCTCTTTAGAAAGTCGATGTAGATGTCTAACTGTCGACATACCCGCTCTGCCCCGCTATACAGGAAAGCACCCTGGCCCGCGTTTTGATGGTTTTGGACTATTTTTAAGAGGGGGTCTGTTGATTGGTGTATCTGGACAGCGGCCATTGCAATGGCTCTCGCATGTAGTTGTTCAATGGAGAGTAGTCCCCTTCCCCCATCTTTTCTGGGAATGTATAGCCTTTGGATGGAAGCGCGGGCGTGGTGGCTTCTGTGTGTTGTCATTATTTTTCTGGTATCTCTATCTATTTGAAGAATTTCGTTTACGTTCCACTTTATTGTGGCAAACGTGTGCGATATTGTGGGTATAGCTAGGATGTTTGTGGCTGACACTTTATTTTTTCCTGTTAACTCAGAGGACCATATCGAATGCAGAGCTGTTTTATATTTTGATATTAATTTTTCTTTAACAAGCTTGACATCGTGCATATGTTTTTGCTGAATTCCCAAGTAAGAGTAGGTGTCTTCCCCTCTTAGTTTATTAATAATTGATCCATCTATCAACTGTAAATCCTCTCTGTCTTCATTTCCTCTACCTCTCTTCAGTTGATAGGTAGCACATTTGTCCTTTCCCAAACTCATTCCAGTATCAATGGCGTACTCCAGTGTTGTGTTTACCATTTGTAGTAGTTCTTTCTCATTCTTTGAATATATTTTAAGATCATCTACATAAAGTAAATGTGTTATTTTATGTATTCGTTGGTTTGGTTTGCCAGCTTGATATCCTGGATAGCCACGTAGGGCGATTGATAGTGGTAGTAAGCTTATGCAAAACAATATTGGGCTCAACGAATCCCCCTGAAATATTCCCCTTTTAAATGTGATCGGTGAACTTACTTTGGCTGTATTTTTTGGTCCGATGCTTATCACCGTCTTCCATTTTTCCATTATTATTATTATTATTATTATTATTATTATTATTATTATTATTATTATTATATTATTATTTATTATTATTATTTATTATATATTATATTATTGTTGTATCGCTTCGGCGTAAACTCTGCCTTAGAGTGACAAAGAATAGAAAAGAATTCGTGCATTTAAGACCCACACAAAACTTTTTGGTATTTTCAATCCCCATGTAACCCATCCATACATCTCCGCTTCTCCCTTCCTTACTAGCTAAATCTCACACACCTCCTTGCAATTCCCGATTAACCCGCGAAGAAAACAACACCACCAGAACTCATTAATTTGATACACTACTCACTACCTGGCCAAGAAAGAGAGCTGCCCGCCCCCATTTCTCGCTTAATTCTTTCCCTCGGAAAATCGCCTCTACCGTCTCCGAGAAAATAATACGCCTTCCTAACTCTGGAGTGGGAACGGGACTTTTACTACGTTTCTGTGCGAAGAAAATCGCCGACGCGGCAGCTGTTCTCTCTCTACTCTTATTATGCCGGCGAAAGAAGGGCGAGTAAATTACGGTTATTTACAGCGGCGCTGGGCTCTGTATAAAGCTGTTACACCGTAACGGATTTCTTTAAATCACCTTCTTTAACTACCATCTTTATTGGTTACTTTGTCTTCCGTGGAATGGAATTTGAAGTCGCGTAGACCTCGCGCGTCGCCTATGTCTCGGGTCGGATTCTTGGCTCGATTCCAAATAATACTTTTGTCTTGTGTATGCAGTCGGAGGATAAATAGGCTTTGGCACATGCGAGGCATAATCTATTAGACTTACATTATATTATAACGCCAACCAGCTTACTCGCCAAAAATAAAAACAAACCAAACTACTGCTGACTCCTCCGGAAGGTCCAAGATCCTACCTGTCATCCAGGGTCCCGCCGGCTTCAGTGGAGACGGGGGTGGGTTAACAAAAGGTCGAAATTCAAGGCGCCACCCGCTTTAAGAATTACCCTGTCGAGGCGTCCGTCAAAACGGGAAATTCGGAGATAGTAAAAAACACAGGGGGAAGTCAGCGTAACAGCAGGACGAAAGAAAAGTAAGAAAAACGAAACTACAATTATACGTGGTAATGTAAGTAATAAGTTTATTAATATAGTAAAATTTGCGCAATTCAAAGGAAAAGAAATGTTAAAGGTAGTAATTATTCCGGAAAATATAAATGTGTATAAATGTAGACGAGTACAGACAAAATAAATCGGGCTCGAATAAATGTCGAGTTCCTTAAAGCTAAATAACGTAACCAGATTACAAAAGTAGTCTCAACTACATACGGATGGGTTTCGCACGCGTAACGTTGATGATCATCGCAGTCTAGCGCTAACAATATCTCCACCGTGGTGAGTTAACACTCAACCACATCCGACAACGATATATGTATACAAGGTTTAAAATAAAATCTATATAAATATATAAAACAATTACGTAATATCCTGAAGGGAAAAAAACACTAAACATGAGCCCCCGATGCCTTAGTTGGCTTCTTTACACAGGAAAAAAAACAAAATGGCTCTACGCTGCCGTTTAGGCGAGCATTCAAAGGTAACTAACGGCAATAACTAGGTAAAAATTTTAAAAACACAGGCCTGACTCGTTTCGCTGGCGTCCCTGAAGAAACGTGCCGGCTTCCAGCATTGACGGCCCCCCGATCAGGAATTCGGGTCTGTCTCCAGGCTCGGTGAACTCGCACAAAAGAAAAACGGGAGCAGATGGCGGTGACTAGACCCCAGATGGCAGGTTCGAGTTGGACAGCACCAAAGGTCCAATCAGGGAGAAAACATCACCCCCTCGAGATTAGGCATCGGTAAAATATGCCTTAAAAGGCTCACAGCTTACAATAATACGGTGGGTAGGTTACCCGTAGGTGGGGAAACCCAACACACAAAAGAACCCTGTAACGGTTACCAAAGACTTAGAAAACATAAAGAGACAGAAAAAAAAAAAGCTCGTACCTTGCGTCCAAGGGCTCACGGAACTTCACGTTCAAAACACGTGGGCGGTGAAAACGTAGGTCGTCAGATGCCCCAAATCCGCCTAAGCGATGCGAAACGCAAAAATTTCCTAACCCATCAAAACAATGCGATTCCGCCAGCAACATTCGCAAAATGCCCTTAAATCCGCATACTCAAATGCGTTACTTCCACACCAACAAAATGCCATTGCGGACGAACCAAAACGCAGGCCTACACACTCAATGCGCCAGCACGGGAGTGACCAGGAAACGGAAGATCGTTTCGAACCTTTTCCGATAAATCGACAATTCTAGAAAAATCGATGCCGGAAACGAGTAACTGAAACTCCCCGAAGGCAAAACGCTCTAAACATCTCCCTAGACGATACAAAGTACTCGCAGAAAAGATAACTTGAAGAGAAATTTAGGAAAGAGAAGTTGGTAGCCCCGACTCTACCGAACAACCGCCGGTAACAACGTACGCGCTTGTCAAAACAGCCGACAGGCGAAGTAAACAAACAACCGGCGCTCACCAACTCTCCAGGAAACAGTAGAAAGAAGGGAAATAACGATACCAGAGAAAGGCACGGACAATAAAGCTGAACAAACACAGGTCGGCAATATCCCCGGTAAAGTAGTAATAAAAGTCACCCTCAAACTAATCATAACCTCCGCTTCTAGTGACAATACCCAAGCGAGCTCGAAAACCAACAACAATATAACACGTAGGCGACCAGTATGTTACCCCCAAGGTTACCCCGAATAAAAGAACCGTTAAATAGGTACAGTAAGGAAAAATAGATACAGTACGAGCGAGAAGGTAAGAAAACAGCGTAACAATATTTCAACCATTCCAATAAGAAACCAAAAACGTTTCTCGAAGCCAAAAGGGTGCTTAAAGCACCTTTAGCGATAAACGTGAACCATAATGATTAATAAATGCATGGCCATAATCATTCTGCATCAAAAATATCAATCATATACAAAAAAGTATACGTAATTCTCGTATCACAGCGTTTGTGATAGATTACTGCCCGTCCAACGGGGTAGTACTTTCTCTTTCTATCTAGGGCAGGGGTCGGCAAACTTTTTTAGGACAGGGCCAAATCGTAACGAAAATTATGTTCAGCGGGCTAGGTTGTAAACTCTAACGTGTATATTTTTTATTAAGTGTTCCTATGTGTTTTATTGAAAACAATGTACCAAAAAGTTTTCGTCGTATCACACAGGGTGTTTAAAAATTACTGACTTGTCAAAGAATCTTAAAGTTACAAAACTTATTTTTTTTTTCAAAAACACCCTGTATATTCTTATATTTTTCTGCAACATAGGCTTCAGTGGTTTTATTTTAAATTATTCCTATTATTTATTAACTTTTTCAAATGGACAAATAATTTTTACCTGGTGGATTATAAATAACATTACACTATATTATAATTAACAGCTTCTTGCGGGTTTCGCCGTGTGTCAAAACTTTCGCTCGACGTTTCGCTGTTCATACTCACCTGAAAAAGCTGTCAGTATGAACAGCGAAACGCGAGCGAAAGTTTTGACAACACTGGCGAAAACCCGCAAGAAGCTGTTTAACTTATAGTTACACGGCGTGAAAGCTACACGCAAGCTTTAGTTCAAATATATTATTATTTGCTATGTAAATATTACTAATAATCATTGTTTTCTGTACGTTAGTACCTAGAAAAGTTAAACGCAATATATAAACCAAACAGTAAATATTAAATATTAAAATTTATCTTCATCTGGTTCGCATTTGCAAAATGAGGCAAAATGCGAACAAAAAGTTAATAAGTGTTTGTGTGATATAGAATTTGCAGAGGATTGAAATAAGTACATAATGGAATCTTTGCAGACGATGTGGTATATAACAGACAGTGAAAAACAAAGAAAATTTGAACATATGGAAAGGAAACCATGGAAGAGAGGGCATGACAATAAACATAGAAAAGCATAAAATTCTCGGAACCAGAATGTTTGAAATTAAAATGAAATAAATGATACTAAAATAGAGCAAATGAGAAATTTAAATATTTAAGAGTAACATTGGAAGAAACAAGAAAACAAGATGCTGGAATAAACGATTGATAAAACAATCAAGTACTACGCAATAAATCAAAAAGTTATTAATAAAAAAGACAAAAAAGACAAACCTATAGTAGTGTTATGAAGAAAGCCAAGAAAAATAAGATTCCACTGTTTTAGGGCATTTGGAGACACATCTCAGTAGTTCAATACCTGCTACTTCTGAAGATTTGGGCGCCTTGAAACAATCTGACCAGAAACATTTTGAAGTAAAAATAGGATCCAATTTTTAGGAATTCTAAATCCAATCTAGATCACAAGAAATGAATTGCGAAATATTTTTTTGTAATACTTCAACGAATGTTAGTATCTTTTTATTTAAAATAATTTGAAGGGACGAAAGTTCAGTTGAGAGGGAATAAGAAAGAGAAGCAATAATTACTATTAATGGACGGAAGGATTGTAGAAATTTTTTCTCATTTAAAAAAAATATCAATAATTTCTCTGAGTTCCAAAAATCTCAATAAAACTTTTCCACTATTGCACCATCGAACTGGCGATGGTTGAACTGCGCCGAGAGCCAATACAAGTTACCACTGCCACACTGGTTCGATATGCAATAGATAGAGTGTTTGTGAATTATGCAATGACTTATTGAAAGTTTGCACAAGTAAAAATATTTGGGCAGTATCACAATGACTGTTTGCTCATCAAGAACTGAACAAAACCACTTAGACATTTTTTGCTTCTCCATTAAGAAGCATATTGTGATATTCTCAATTATCTGACAGTCGCTTGAGCTCAGAGGTCAACAGAAAAACAACTCTCTTCTTTGCGTACACTTCTTCAGCTTTATCGCAAATCTTCTCATGAATATATTCAATTTAATTTAAATAAGGTTAGATATTATTGCGAAGTACGCCGAAAGCGTCACAGTAAATGATTATACCGACTTATTTACCGCGACAATCAGTTGACTATCAGTCGGTGAATAGTAGAGAACCGGGTACAATAATTTTGTAACCTATGTGGGTGAGAAACTACCGGAATAGCGAATTAACGCTGTCTTACAACTGGCGGGCCGGTTGAAATACGCACGCGGGCGATATGCCGCGGGCCGTAGTTGGCCCCCTGATTAGAGGTTCGGGCGAATATATCATACAAGCACTAGTTCCGCATAGTAATAGGTATAGTTGATTAAATAGGGACCAATGACGATGTTAAGGAACAATCAGATAATTAAGTAGTAGCCCATGTAGTACCTTTGAGTGGAGATGGGGTTTAAAGATGTTTTTGTCTTGTATCGTTTTAATTATTAATAAATGGTGGTTCGTTGAGAAGTTTCTACAACGTTAAATATCTTTGATCGCGTGGAAATCGTTGTTGGAGATCTCCGTTACGGTGTACAGTCTCGTATCACAGCGTTGTGGTAGATTGCTGCCCGTCCAACGGGGTAGTACTTCCTCTTTCTATCTAGGGGTTCGGTGAGAAGTTTCTAGAACGTTAGATATCTTCAATCGCGTGGGAATCGTTGTTTGAAATCTCCGATAAGTGTTGTTAACGATTTATGTGCGACTTTTGAGTGTTGAAAGAAGAAGCTTGGTTTGGAGTTGGTTTTTAGTACTACAGCATCGGCTATAGGCAGGATTTTACGTTTTTACCACATTTTCGACGTTCTATGTCTTCCTTTAAGGGATTTTTGTCGGGACTCACCTCGGTAAGCCATGCCGCCATTTTGATTCTCGAGTGCCCCTCTATTATACGTATCTCCGCTGAAAAACACAAGCTACATATATTTCTCCCGGTATCTACACATTTATTTTGGACATTTAGAACGTCAAATAGCTGAAGACCACCTTCTACTTAGGGAGATATCGGCCTTTATTGATATTGCGAATAAATTGCTAACACCTGTTACATCTTGAGCCTGAACGTAGTCCACACCAGTGTTGGGCAAGCTAGGCGAAGTGAATAAATTTCTACAGCGATTATACATACTCGTGTTTTGTCGGCTCTCAAGAAATCACTAGTTAAACACTGCTCCCCAACTCAAGGCGGGAATAAACACGAGTGTATCTAGTCGCTGTAGAAATTTATTCACTTCTCCTATCTTGCCCGACACTGGTCCACACAGAGTTGCAGTCCATCGGCTAGCTCTACCAAACATCGTTAAGTTGGAAAATTGTTGCGTTAGATTCCTGGTTAACGACTTACCCCCATCGAACCCAACGATAACTCAAGTAGGCGTTTTTATTTAATAAATTTCTTTAGTTATTACATTAAATTTCAATATTTGTCAACATTAATAGTCCTTGGTTTAAATTTTATCATTTTAATATATTTATAGAACCTTTAGTAAGGTTATAGTGTTTAACAGCCTGGCTAGTGTTGCTTGCTATCTGGTCAGTTTTAATTCGTGGCTGCTCGCTTCAAATACAGACATAAAAGTTTTATAATTCATTTTCAAATGATCCAGTTTACATACTATAAAATTGTTTAATAGAAAGGAAAACCACTAATCATCTATGTTTATCAACTATCATTTACAAATATGATTAAACTTAAATATATACTGGACTTACAAACAGGTGTGTACATAAAATAATAATTACATCTACTATGGTGGTTCATCCTACGTATTGCTATGGATAGCAGGCATCCCGTTTACCGCCAGTGTATTTTGTGTTGCATTTTTGATTTGCTTAAAGCTGCTGAATCATTGTTTCGAGAAATTTTCATAATAATGTTTATTTTTGTATAAATTTTAGTTAAAGAGTTAATTATATAACACTGCGTAGGCTTTCACGGCCGGTGTAATTATAATAAATATATATCTTCAGGATAACTGAACTTCAGTTATCTTGAAGAAGCTGTCAGTATGAACAGCGAAACGTCGAGCGAAACCCGCAAGAAGCTGTTAGTTATAGTTAATTATATAATTTATTTAATTTAGTGTTAAGTTTTTTTAAAATTAATTTCACTCTTTAAGATATCTTTTATTTGCTCTTGTTGTCAGCGCCTTTATTTTTGTCGGTAAATTGTGCGTTTGCGTTGCACGCAGCGGTAGAATTCATGAGGCAGTTCCTTGGTCGACTGCTAGCGTGAGTGGACGTAATTTTGTAAATCATTGTTAGCCATTACATTTTTATTTCGTAATTTGATTCGCGTTACTTGTTTTATTCTTGTCCATCAAGGAATTCGCATAATAATAATAATTGTTATTATATTGATGTGTGCACACTATAGATATAGGATCATTTATTATTTTTGGTCGGGAAGATATATTTGCAGTTTAGTTTTTTTTATTATAGTTTAAAGAATTAATTTTTCCGTTTTTCATTTTGCTGTTTCGTTTTTAATTTTCTAATCACCTCGGTTTGGGTGAGTAGAAGCTTTGTGCTTGCTATTAGTTTTCAATTTTGTAAATTTTTAGTGTTCCACGAATTTATTTTGTTTTAATTTGAAACCACGTGGATTGTTTTTAAAAAAGAGAATTATCTTCCTGAACTAACAAAACTTTTGCTTTGATATAGGAAATAGCATTGTCCTATTGTAATTTAGAATCACGTGCAGTTTTTAATTTAGGCCAGAACCTTCAGTTCACGGTTTTTTCTTTCTGCAAATTGTAATTAACTTGTTCTTTTTTCTTTTTTTTTTATAATAAATTTTTGATTGTTAATTAATGTTGTTGAGTTAAAATTCCTGTTCTTTTATTTTTGAATTAAACCTTTTCAATTTTTTTTTGGGTAATTAAGAAAGTCAGTTTTCATTCAGTACACAGCAGTATGTAATACCATAACAATATTTACTGTCAAATGAGAATGGCAGAATATTTCCTTCTCTCAGTAAAAGCATTACTAAAACTTCTATTGAAAGCAAGTTCACAGCAAAATTTTTTACCAAAGACATTTAAAAAGAAAAAAAGCGCACGATTACGAAACATCTGCACCATCAACACCCAATTGCGCATATCAGCTCGTTGCGCTGCATGCATCACGATATCCATGTCTAGACGCAATAAATTCCGTCGCAATCCCGGACATTAACTGCATAATTAGTGGCGGAGACAGCTAGTGAGACGATGACAATTAAAAAGGTCTAAATCACTACGGCGTTAGCCGCCGCGAAAACTTAACTTAAGCGACGTAGGGTTATCGCGATAAATCGTTTTCGCGTACCGTGCGAGCTCCATCGAAACCGAATTGCGCTAATACATAAAATACTGTGCTTACACGCAAAATATGAACGGGCTACGTTATGCCGTGCTGTACACCTCGAGCCTTTGGGAATATTATGGTATCGTTATACTGCTATGCTATGGCAGGAATGCGACATCGAAATCGGCATAATAACGGGTTCATTGCTGCGATAATAAAAGTGAAGAGGTGGGGGAAACAAGACAGAAAAAAAATCGTAGTAAACAATTTAATTGCAAATAAAGCGAATTCATTACGATTTTGCTAAACGCAAGAGATTATCAGAGGTACATCACGTGCCTCTATTTTGCACTGGTTTTAAATTGATTTACCACAAAAGGTATTGCGAAATGGAAATTAAATATTTAGAATTAAATGTAACAACAAATTCAATATTTGCTTATGCAGTTTTCTATCCTAGCGAAACTAATCCCTTGAAACACAGATGGCGTTGCAAAATAAAATACTTACAATGAATTTATTAAATTTAAAAGGTTTATGTTTGCTAATAATAATTTGACAGGATGCAAAACAAATTAAATAAATTTGTCTACTAGTCGGTACTGTTTATTTCCTGAATTTTATTTAATATTTGCTAAAATTTCAGATTTGAGAAATTAATAATTAATAATCAATTAATAATTGACGTAATTGTTTCGACATGTATGTAATAGTGCTGGCGTCACGGGTCCCTTTATCTTAAGTCGCGCCATAAAAACACCGTAAAATAAAAACAAAAAAAAAAACATTGACATTACAAGGAGGTATGTTCAGAAAGCAAAGGACAAATAAATGCGTTCGAAAGCTAGGTAGGGGAAGGTGGGGCAAGATGGGGCCACGAGGCATGATGGGGACATCGTCTTATCTACAAAACGCAGTAAGCATCTGTCAATAATAGCAGTCCTAATATTGACAAGTGCTGTTTTATGTTTGTTGTAATATAGAAAACTTTACCAGTCGTAATAACAAAGTTATTGCTGTTTGCGCGTGAACTTTGCAATTTCCAGAATTTCGTTATTATTTTGATGGTGAGTTCAACGGCTAGTATCGGAAGCATAAGTAAATTATTTACAACTATGCTTTTTTGTGCTTATTAATTGACATGTATTTTCTATAGTGTGCTATTTGTTTATTTCAAATATTTAATATGTTATTATAACATAACCAGAAAATGTCCCAAAGGGGCAAGATGGGGGTATTGGTATCGGCAACATGGGACATCACTATCTCACCCTTTAGTCTGGTCCGTTATGCCTGGATTATGCCATTATGCTTTCTCGAAGACATAATGCCTATTTCTCATGTTAGGAATAAAGTACAGGTTCAATCAAGCGTAACAAGGGAAAGACAACAATCCTTAAAGCACTACGTATAAAAATCTGCTACAAGAAAATAGAAGTCTGGAGAATCTAAGGCAACTAGAAGTGCTGAGGGGAGTTAAAGGAAAAAAAAATGACAAAGAAGAAAACAGAAGAGATCAAGAACCGAATGTGTTAAGGAAGCAAAGAGATAGATTTAGAAAACGTCAAGGAAATAATCAAGTTCTTCTGTTGAGGAAGATGACGCTCAATGTTAGTATTGTAAGGGGAAGTATTGATACAATGCCATGGATGGCGAGGTTGGGTACATGGAGGCTGTGCGAATAACGTGGATGAGTTCGTCTTCTATTGTCTCAATTGTGAAGATTAAGTTTAATATTCTGATCGTTATTGTATTTTTTTTTATTTTAAGTAGTTCCCTTTGTCCCTACATGTTTTTAAGAATATTTTAAGAATCTATTTTTTTTTTAACTATTTCCTAGATTTATGGTACGACCCATTCTTAACTGGAACCCCATCTTGCCCCCATGGTGGGGCAAGATGGTGTATTTACACATTTCTTTTCAAAATTTTCTCACAACATCAAGAGTACCCATCGAAAAATTGTAAATCCATCCATCAGCAGATAAATGTTTAAAGATTACAACAAGAACCTTGTATATCAATTTGCAATCCTGATGCAGTGTTCTAAAGCTTAATGTTCCTATCTTGCCCCACCTTCCCCTACTTCCATATCTCTTGCAAAAATATACATATTTTTTAAGAGCGTTTATGGCATTGCCAAACTAGAGCTGCTCATCCAACCAATACCATAGCAGTATATATATGATACTTTTGCTAAACCGTGGCAACTCTGTTAATATATCCTTTTTTCGTTCTTGCTCCTACACGCTTCCCGTATATATACTTCTTCCTGTTACAACAACCTCGACGCATACTCGACGATCTCGAAAACCGGCTTGATATGAAATTAATGATACAGTTTTTGGCTTCGCCCCGATAACTGATGATTGATGACCGTTTTACGATACAGCTTTCTTTTGTGAACGGGCGCGTACGAGAGCCGTGCGCGGCGGCACACAAGCCGCGTTTTATGGTCGGATATTCCGTCCGTTTTTTTTCCTTTGCACCCTTTTAGGCGTGGGCCGCGCGCGCACGGATGATATTTTTATTATGGCGAGAGGCGAAACGGGGCCAGCTTAACCCCGGCCGCAAATCGCGCACATTATTTAATATCCCGGAGGCTGTGGGGAGGGGAGGAGGGGCAGGGGGGGTATAGTCGTGCATGTGAGGATTTCGGGGCGAATTTAGGAGCGGCACGTCCCGCTGTCGCTGGGGCGCGTGAAGGGATTACGATAAATTAGACGTTTCGATGTTATTTATATATTTCCGTGGATTTTCGTTTATAAAATTCTGGGCGCGTATTTCTTCGCATAAATTGCTTTCGGTATTTAGAGTATAACAAAATTTTTGAGCTGTTTGAATAACTTCCAGATTTGGCCAATATATGGAGGAGACGACAAGATTACGCAAACCAATAGACAACGCTTTAAAGAATTAAATTCAGCGATCTCTAATGCTCTTGTCGGCTTGTAGCAAAGATGCTGTAGATTTATCAGCATGCACCAAAGATAATGATCATACAAAAATACAATATTGCCCCAAAAAGACCAAATCGCTATAATATTGCTCTTCCTCTGGCCTCGACTCACGTTCAAATGTACTTGGTTTTAGCCAAAAACATCACCTTTGATTTGACATGTATTTAATTTATTCTTCGCTTCTTCATACAATGCTCGTCTTCAACCATAATGAATAACTGGAACCATGTAGGGGAAGGTGGGACAAGATGAGAACATTAAGCTTTAGAACACTGCATCAGGATTGCAAATTGATATACAAGGTTCTAAGTACGCTTGTTGTAATCTTTAAACATTTATCTGCTGATGGATGAATTTACAATTTTTCGATGGGTACTCTTGATGTTGTGAGAAAATTTTGAAAAGAAATGTGTAAATACACCATCTTGCCTCACCATGGGGGCAAGTTGGGGTGAGTTAAGAATGGGTCGTACCATAAATCTAGGTAATAGGTTGAAAAAGATTCTTATAATATTCTTAAAAAAACATGCAGGAACAAAGCTTAAACTCTTTAAGGCGGCACTACTTAAAATAAAAAAAAAATACAATAACAATAAGAATATTAAAGTTAATCTTCACAATTGAGACAATAGAAGACGAACTCATCCACGTTATTCGCACAGCCTCCATGTACCCAACCTCGCCATCCATGACATTGTATCAATACTTCCCCTTACAATACTAACATTGACCGTCATCTTCTTCAACAGAACTCGATTATTTCCTTGACGTTTTCTAAAAATCTATCTCCTTGCTTTCCTTACAAAATTCGGCTTCTTGATCTCTTCTGTTTTCTTCTTTATCATTTTTTTTCCTTTAACTCTCACTCAGCACTTTTAGTTGCCTTAGGGATTCTCTAGACTTCTATTTTCTTGTAGCAGATTTTTATACGTAGTGCTTGTAAAGATTGTTGTCTTTCCCTTGTTATACTTTTATTGAACCTGTACTTTATTCCTAACATGAGAAATAGGCATTATGTCTTCGAGAAAGCATAATGGCATATTCAGGCATAAGGGACCAGACTGAAGAGTGAGATAGTGATGTCTCCATGTTGCCCCATACCAATAGCCCCATCTTGCCTCTTTGGGACATTTTCTGGTTATGTTATAATAACATATTAAATATTTGAAATAAACAAAAAACGCACTATTGAAAATACATGCAATACATGTCAATTAATAAGCACAAAAAAGTGTAGTTGTAAATAATTTACTTATGCTTTCGATACTGGCCGTTGAACTCACCATCAAAATAATAACGAAATTCTGGAAATTGCAAAGTTCAAGCACAAACAGCAATAACTTTGTTATTACGACTAATATAGTTTCCTACATTACAACAAATATAAAACAGCACTTGTCAATATTAGGACTGCCATTATTTGACAGATGCTTATTGCCGTTTTGTAGATAAGACGATGTCCCCATCCATGCCTCGTGGCTCCATTTTGCCCCTCCCCTATATTTGAATTATATTTTCGATAAAAGCTCAGAAAATATCCAAAAATTTACAGTTTGACAATAGATTCCGAAACTTTTTCCTGTGTGCGCCAAAGATGCCACCCAATGGTCACTTGGTGACCAAAGTAAGTAAATTTTCTTATTGATATTCTTGTAAGTTTAAAAACTATATATTGATTGCAGCAAAATGAGGCGTTTCAAGCCTGATTGAGCTGTAACTTTGCATAATACGAAACTCCAATAATGTTAAATCTAGTTCCAACTAGAAAAAAAAAAAATGCGTATTCTTAACAAATTTGAAACTGAATTCTACAACATCGCATATTTAGGCATCTACATTTGGTTTTATTGAGGAGGAATGAGAGCATTTTTATTCCTCCAGAGAGCTTAACATTCGTGAAAGCTTTATATTCCTATATATGGACAATTGCAAAAACGAAGGATGACTGTCGAAAGAGACTTTTGAAGAATGCAACCCCAAAAGTGATATACCAAATTCGACAAGAAATCATTAAAATCATTAAAATTTATGATAAAATCACTAATGAGTTGAGAAGCCAATCAAATTGTACTACCGTTGAACTGACGCAAAGAAGCCACATTCCACATAGCGAGTATTTTACAACCTTCGTAATTCAATTGGAATTTGAATATTCTCTATGCTCTAGAAATAGAAAACATATCAAAAGAGCTACATATTTGAAACAGGGATTTTATTAACTCCGTTATTGAGATATATCCAATTTGCTCGCAGAACTCTATTATGGAAAAAATATTTTTAAGAGAAATTCATGAAAATATAGACTCTAACTCGTCTTTATCATTTCCAGTGCAGGATAGGTTTGGGTTAGATGTCTTCAGGTTAAACTTCTGATATACCAACAAGATGAGAAATCAAGATATGAAAAACCATTCATTCTTTCTTAATTAAATCATTAAACCCCTCAGAATACGTGCCAATTCCAAAGGATATTGGAAAGAGGAGACCAAAATCAAAAGAGGCGAAAGCAAAGCACCCACTAAGCAAAGATAAGAAGACCATCAAAATTTAAACCAGCCACAAGAATATCAGCTGCAGATTTTGCAGGCAAAACGAAGAGGAATCTTTTTGCCACTGCAATCAATAACTTCTACTATAGGCCTTGGAGAATCCAAAACAGCATGTCATGGATGATAGGAGGCAATATAATCAGAGAGTATCTTTCCTGAATAGAGCACATGAAAATAATTTTGAAATCTTTATCTACTGAATATTTTGGAATGTCTAAATTGTCATTATTTTGAATTGTCAAAAATTTGCTGTATTAAGGGAAAAAGGTACTATAAATCCAGGAAACGCCAATTAGGAAGAAAAATTGATTTCAGTGGGTTCAAAAACTCATGGAAGAAGTTGTAGTTAAGCACAATGTGATCATTTCTCAGTAATTTTTTGTAAGTATGCAAACTGCTTTCTGCAATTTGAAAGAACATCAGTTATCCTCCTAAAAAAAGTCTAAACAACTAATTTCTTGCAAACTTCTCCTAGACTGAACTAGTTCAGTGTTTCTGCTAATGATGATAGCTTTGCTATCGAAACGTACGTCCAGTTTAGTGCAGTTTGTGGTTAGGGGTCTAGGAGAAGTTTGCAGCATTACCAGTACCACACTTTGGAGTATTTTTGTCAACTAATTTCTTTTGAATATTTTCAAACATGATGTGCAGTTGGGTCCAGTAATAACACTATCGAATTTGCTTTCAATCTGGTTACAAACTGCCTTCTGCAATTTAAAAGAACATATGCTATCTTAATATATTCCTAAAGAAATCTGAATAATAGTAATAAAGTTTCTTTTGAATCATTTCAAACACGATCTGCAGGTGGGTCCTATCGAATTAGCTTCCAATCTGGATAGTAGTTCCCTGCTTAGATTATTCCACATCTCCTCAAAATCTAGCCCCAGACACCACCACCTAACTCACTCGCTGCTAATAGAAATTATCTGACGTTCAACATCAATCAATTATGTTCATTAGATTTCTGACTGTGCCACGTACTACGTGCAAGCTGGTCGATCTCCAACGTTTCCCACTAGGGTACCGGCCCGTCACTTACGAGTTTCCACTCAATGGTGACGTAGTAGACCACGAAGGCAGCCAAGCACGATGTTTGTTGCCGAATTACCAGAAGAGCCAAACTCGATTCGCTAATAAAACCTTAATTGTAACATCGTTAGGGACCTTGCCCTCTAAATCCTAATAGTTTAGGAAGGGGACATGGGGAGGTAATCATTGGGGAGAATGGGGTGGAAGTAGGTTACCTCCCAAACAAATTCGATTTTGCGAAATCAGGATGGCAGATTCCTATTCTGGATGGGCAATGTTGAAATTCGGTTTGTATACACGTTGATAAAAAGAGAGTTGAGATTATTTATTGATGAATTGATGCCTCTGACCATCGAAAACAATAAATTGGAAATAGATTGAAAATATAACATACTCTTTCGAAATTAGGTCAGCCAGTTTAATTAAAACAATTGAACTGTCAGAGAGAGAGAGAGCTAATTGGTAGAATTGGGAACAGGATTATAGATTTAGACCTGCACTGTATTAATTTATTATAGATTACCGATATGATGTGACAGTGAAGCCCTCAATGCACAATGCAATAGAGCGTTGTAAAAATATATTCTACCCAGTCGACAATAATTCTCTATTGATTTTCACGTAACATACTTGTCCATTACGTATAAACTTTATAAAAGCAAGTAAGTCATTGCGAAATATTGTGTGGTATTGGGCATTTTATTATTATTAAATTCTATCATCTGAGATTTCTTTCAATTTTCTACCATCATTTATTTTGAAAATACAAGGCTAACTTGATTTTTTTTAAATGGCACACGGGTGGTCAAATTTGATATTTTTAAAAAGAGCATTTTTTTCTGAATTCAATAATGTAACACATGCTCACCTTTATTTTTATTAAAAGGCAAAAAAAAATTAAATCCAAAAATTTAATTCTGGAAACATAAAACTAAGTTAGCTTTGAAAATGCTGTTATTGACGATGCGTCACTTGCATATTTGCCAAAAATTAAACTTGTGTGCAATAATTTGTTTAACAATGGTACATTTAAGCTAAGAAACTGAGCGTATAGAAATTCTCATGATGGTTGGTTATGGCGACAGGAAACGAAGTTGCGCTCAAGTAGTGACTCTTTTTAATGAAATTCATCCAAACCGGGAACCGATCTCCAGGACGACGGTTTCAAAAACCTTACAAAGATTTCAAGAAACTGGTAGCGTTAAAGACCGTGCAAGACCTGGGCGAACTCGAATTATTGCCAACGAAGAAAATTCTTTGAATGTTATGTTTGTTGGATGTGGTAGAAAATCCAAAAAATTCAGTACAACAGTTGGCGTTGAACCACAACATGAGCAGAGGATCCATACAAAAAAATAATGAAACGCGAAATATATCATCCTTATAAAATTCACTTGCTACAAGAATTAAGTGACGACGATTTTGACCGCAGAACCGAATTTTGCGAAACTATGATGCACAGAATACGTCAGGATGGTAACTTTCTTAATCGAGTCCTCTTCTCTGATGAGTCAACTTTTTGTCTAAATGGATATGTTAACCGCCATAACTGTCGATATTGATCTAACAGAAATCCGCATTGGATGGAGCAGGTTCATACGCAGCATCTACAGAAAATTAATGTTCGGTGTGGCATTATTGGTCGGAATATCGTAGCTCCTTTTTCATTAACGGCAATTTAACGTCTGAAAGATATTTGCAACTTTTACAACAACATATTGTTCCACGACTTAGGGAAATATTTACAAACCACGGCAATCGAAATTGTATACCAACAGAAACCATATGGTTTCAACAAGACGGAGCACCGTCGCATTTTGGTCGTCAAGTGCGCGAATATTTGGATGAAACATTTCCCGGTAGATGGATAGGACGAAGGGGAGCTATTGATTGGCCAGCTAGGTCTCCTGATCTGTCCCCACTTGATTTTTTCCTATGGGTCATGTAAAAAATCGAGTGTATGTCAACAGACCATTACAAATCGAAGACCTACAAGAACGTATAAGAAACGAAATTGCCAGTATTTCTCCAAATATTTTGATTGATTCTTTGCAAAATTTTGCTCAACGTGTTCATTATTGCCAGGAGGTAAATGGAAATCATTTCGAACATCTTTTGTAACATAAAAATTATGTAATTTCTTGTTTGAGCTTCTTTCTATTAAAATCTGTTCTGTTTCAGTTAAATGTGTTATTTTTACAATTATTATTAACGATTATTATTTATTTTTTGGTCAAACTTCACGCAGCAAAGAAGTAACGATAGATAAAGACAACATTTCCAAGGCTAACAAAATTTTTCATTTTTCAAAATTTTACTAGTTCGAATTTTTTTTTAAAAGTTTCGATTAAAATAAGATATGGATGTGTTACATCACAGAACGCAGAAAAAAATTCTCTTTTCAAAAATATTAAATTTGACCCTTCGTGCCATTTAAAAAAAATCAAGTTAGGCTTGTATCCCCAGAACAAATGAAGATAGAAATTTGAAGAACATCTTAGAGGATAGAATTTAAATACTTTTAACCATGTACCAAATCGCAACAAGTTTTGTTGAATAGTTTTCATAATATTTAACTGTATCCATACTTTTTAGCGACCCTCTACTTATTATTAATGGGATATTACTGAAGCTTGGGGTAATTAATCCACCCATTATAATGGCTCCAGTTAAATAGTCCCATCGACCATTTATATCGACTGGTTTATGAGTACTAAAAAAAGTAATGGTCCTAAGTTAGCACCTAGCAGATTTTTTTTTCTTTTTTCAACATTTACACCTGGAAATTTATTTATTATTACTATATAGCCTACTACGTAAGGCGCAAGTTACGATCTCGGGTGGGGAATTGGGGTAATTAATACAGTGATGATGATGGTCCGGTTAGATAGACCCTGCGGTCCGGAGGCACACCGTTCCGGTGGCAGTAACACCGGAGCGAGTAAATTACATCGGGCCATATCATTAGCGTAGATCCGACAACGACCGCTAGGGCGCCAGTTTCATATGATTACGACGCTACTAGGGCCGTGGGATTGATGATAACATCTCCGTTTGGCGGGGTAATCTGATCTCTCAGGAGCTGTTACGCTCGCCCGCGCCTATTAGTTTGCCGTGGTCGACGGTGGTGGTGGTGGTAAATCATAGAAGGATGGGGCGATGTATTTTAGCAAGTGATGAACGTCAGATTGTTGGTTATAGCAAGAAGAAAAATGAAGACAGGATTAAAGATCTGCGATTTTGACTTCGAAAGTGCGATTCTTATCTTGATTACGATACTACTAGCTGGATTGTGAGTTCTGCGTATTATACAATAGATTTAAATTATCATCACGTTATCAAGTCTGGTATCCCACAGGGTTCAACCCTGAATCCCTTGTTGTTTTTCTTTTCGTTTATTAATAAGTACTCTGAACTAATCTGCCATAATATCGTGATCATACTTTCTATTATTAAGAGAGATATGTAAGGCACTTCGCAGTTACATAAATCAGATCTCTCGTCTGATTGACTTTATGTAGTGAGTTGCTTTTTATATTGAGATAGCACATGATCTTGAGAACTACGGATCAACCCATAAAAGCGTTGTAAACGCAAAATTGTTAGTCTTGTAAGCGCCTATGCAGTGATACTGTTGTGAAGCTGCAAACCCCACCTCCTGTATGTTAGATTAAAGGCAAATTTTGTTCTATGTATCTGTGAAAAGAAATATTTTTACTTGTATGTTACACATTTTGTAAAAAAAAGAGTCATAATTTCACAAGCTTTAAAGAGTTTAATTCTTTATGGAATTAATAAGTTAGATCTTGTTTCAACACGTTCAAAGACGACAGTCAGTTAGACATCAGCAGTTTCTGTGACTTAAATAAAAACAAATGCATTTTTTGCGAAAATCTGTTTTCAAAAATATTTAGACACTGTTCATTGTTTTTAACACATATTTTTTCAATGTTATTAAATTTCATTAGTTTTGTTCTATTAGCACGTGGCTAATGGCCTATCGGCTTCCACGTTTGGTTATCAGTCGCCAGTTAATTGACTCTCGCAATGAAGTATTCCTGGTTTTCCTCACTCCTTGGCAAATGCTAAGAGACTAATAACTCATGGCCGGCTGATGCCCCCGTGTAATTGGCGTAAGTTGTTGGGGGATATGAATTATCATTATTATTATTGTTACAGTTTAACTGCAAATTGTGATAACTACACAATTTATCAGTTGTGTTAAATTGCTTTCTAGAATGCCGACAAATTCTCTGCTATTACTTGGACGTGTTATTGTATTTATATAGCACCCACGAACACAACTACTATGAGATTCAAAATGATTGTCGTAAGAAAAAAACTGTTTTCCGGAAAAATTTATCTATACTTATTACCAATTTAATGAGCGAAGTAGCTACATACAAATTTCATACATTAAATGAATTTTCTTGACATTTAGCAACATTGGCGTTCGTTTTGTAGTATCTTTCGATTATTTATCTTCTAATTTTTTTCAAACCGTTTATATTTACATCTAATATCACCAACAATAGTATTTCTGAATACTGTAAGAAAATAAGGGTATTTATCTATGGTAATTAGCTCAACAAACAGATAAAATATCAATATTAACATTAAGTGAAATAGTTTATTACATTTTATAATTTTACAGGCTTATCATACACTTCAGCGCAACGAGCTGTCAAAAGAAAGTTACATTTTCATCCCTATAAAGTTTCTACGGTACAGGAATTATTACCATTAGATCACGGTAGGCGATTGGAATATTGTCATTCGTTTAATAACAATTTAAGGGACGATGGCTTGCTAAACAAATAATTTTTCTTGGATGAAGCCTGGTTTCATCTAACGGGCTATATCAATTCACAAAACTATCACATCTGATCTGCAGAAAATCCACACGAATTTCGAGAAACGCAATTGCATCTCATAAAAGTTGGAGTTTGGTTAGCTATGTCCAGGCAACGAATAATAGTGCCAATTTTCTTCGAGGAAACTGTAACAGCCCAACGTTACCAACAGATGTTGGAAGGAGATGTGGAAAGGTTACAAAAAAATGTGCTTGAAGCAGGTTATTTTCAGCACGATAATGCTCCAGCACATACTGCTTGACAAACCTGCCAATATCTTCAACAGTTTTTTGCTGACAGGGTCGTTAGAGCACAAAGGTGGCCACCAAGATCGCCTGATCTAACCCCATTAGATTACTTCATGTTTGGCTATCTAAAAAATAGGATCTATAGAAATCGCATGCATACCATAGAAGAACTGAGAGATGCAGTTTTGTCACTTAATAATTATACTAATTGTATGGTATAATTTAAAGTAATAAATAAATTTAGTTAAACACCAGTAGTTACTGAATTATAAAATCATAATTTAGTAAAGTTAAATTAATTACATTTCACTTTTACAAGCAGAAACACCAATCCATAGTCGTTTATATAATGCGAGTTCAAATATAGGTTACCTTTTCCTTATTTATGACAGATCCGTTTACTTTCTTGTGTTCCAACACTGACTTAGTTCAAACCCTCATTACAAACACGCGGCAATATCCTACAACCTGTTACTATCTATAGGAGCGGAATTGACAATCTTTTTGAACCTCATAGTACTTATTAATTCTTTCAAAAAGATCATCAACGTACAGTGGAAATAGCAAAGAGCCAAACATCGAACCTTGAGGAACACTGCACGATAGAGGTGGCCATTCTGACCTGATCTCATCTCGCTCTTTAGTTGAGATGTAATATGCAACGTCAATAGCACTTGGTGCTGTACAAGATCGAATTATGATCCTAATAATCCCAGGAATCGATCGATAAATTTTCCCTTATATATTTAGAATCACCCTGTATTCCCTAGCACTATCCCCAGTCCTGAAGTTCAACTTATGACATTGCTATCGTACTCCCCTTCCCTCGGGAGGGGGCAGAGGGGAAGGGGATGGAGTGGGGCCCCCACACACAAACTATTAAACATTTATAGTTTCACATTTGCGATTCGAAAATCCACCTATGTATATGCGAAATACAGGATCCAGTTCTTGCGTAGTGTAGAATTCTCGCAATTTTTTTTTTCTCTTTTCTTTGCGTACGTGTTGTAGTGAAGCGGGCTGTCAGCGGAGCAGGCAAAAACTTGACAATGAAGCTTGGATTATGACGGATTATCATAATCCCAGCGGTTCGTGTGCTCCGCTTCCTGTCGAAAGCCGACGGACAACGGACCGCTTTCCGTGATTTAATGCTGCCCTAGAAAGAAAAAAACCCCTGATTCATCTCGTACGAGGCGCTCTCTATGGAGCGGGTATTCGTTACGTAATTACTGTAACGCCATTCTTCAAGGTTATGTGTGTAACGTTTCGCGTTCACATGAAACAGATTGTTTAATTTAATAATCACATTTTAATATTTAAGAATTTATTTTTATTAAAGGCACACTCTTTAATTTATCACGTATAGGGGAAGGTGGGGCAAGATGGGAACATTAAGCTTTAGAACACTGCATCAGGATTGCAAACTGATATACAAGGTTCTAAGTACGCTTGTTGTAATCTTTAAACATTTATCTGCTGACGGATGAATTTACAATTTTTCGATGGGTACTCTTGATGTTGTGAGAAAATTTTGAAAAGAAATGTGTAAATACACCATCTTGCCCCACCATGGGGGCAAGATGGGGTAAGTTAAGAATGGGTCGTACCATAAATCTAGGAAATAGGTAAAAAAAAATAGATTCTTAAAATATTCTTAAAAAAACATGCAGGAACAAAGCTTAAACCTTTTAAGGCGGAACTACTTAAAATAAAAAAAAAACTACAATAACAATAAGAATATTAAAGTTAATCTTCACAATTGAGACAATAGAAGACGAACTCATCCACGTTATTCGCACAGCCTCCATGTGCCCAACTTCGCCATCCATAGCATTGTATCAATACTTCCCCTTACAATACTAACATTGAGCGTCATCTTCTTCAACAGAAGAACTCGATTATTTCCTTGACGTCTTCTAAAAATCTATCTCTTTGCTTTCCTTACAAAATTCGGCTTCTTGATCTCTTCTGTTTTCTTCTTTGTCATTTTCTTTTTCCTTTAACTCTCCCTCAGCACTTCTAGTTGCCTTAGGGACTATCCAGACTTCTATTTTCTGGTACCAGATTTTTATACGTAGTGCTTGTAAGGATTGTTGTCTTTCCCTTGTTACGCTTTGATTGAACCTGTACTTTATTCCTAACATGAGAAATAAGCATTATGTCTTCGAGAAAGCATAATGCCATATCTAGGCATAACGGACCAGACTGAAGAGTGAAATAGTGATGTCCCCATGTTGCCCCATACCAATAGCCCCATCTTGCCTCTTTGGGACATTTTCTGGTTATGTTATAATAACATATTAAATATTTGAAATAAACAAATAACGCACTCTAGAAAATACATGCAATACATGTCAATTAATCAGCACAAAAAAGTGTAGTTGTAAATAATTTACTTATGCTTCCGATACTGGCCATTGAACTCACCATCAAAATAATAACGAAATTCTGAAAATTGCAAAGTTCACGCGCAAACAGCAATAACTTTGTTATTACGACTAGTAAAGTTTCCTACATTACAACAAACATAAAACACCACTTGTCGATATTAGGGCTGCTATTATTTGACAGATGTTTACTGCCGTTTTGAAGACAAGACGATGTCCCCGTCATACCTCGTGGCTCCATTTTGCCCCTCCCCTATATTTGAATTATATTTTCGATAAAAGCTCAGAAAATATCCAAAAATTTACAGTTTGACAATAGATTCCGAAACTTTTTCCTGTGTGCGCCAAAGATGCCACACAATAACTCGTAGCCCCATCTTGCCCCACCCTCCCCTAATAGTTCATACATGTGAGGTGAAAAATGTTTCATTATAGTGAAGGATCACATCTGATTCTGTCAATCCTTCGACATATTTCCTCCATCTCACCATAATTTTCAGCTTCTTCACCAATAAACACTGGTTAACAAGATTTTCGTCCCAAGCACGAAAATGAAATCAGAAAATTCAGAAATGTTTTCAGAATTAAATGAATAAAATCTCGAAAAGAGAAAAAGCATTTGTCCACATTGCTATATACCGCTCTCTATCCATTCATTATAAATTAATCCGTTAATTACCGTAATTACGAGACTTGTCACGTTAGGATAGGTGAATAATTAAATACGACGGCGGCACCAGAGTAGGGTACGTGCGCGTCAGTACGCGATGTTTATCGTGATTATGCGCGGATGCTCCCCACGGGTCCCCATGGAGCGTAGCGGCGTCGACTCGCCTGCCCACCTAAATCGGTAAACAATGTGCGTGACGCGCACTACATCGGTAGTATAACAAAAAAAGAAGCGAAGCGAAACAGAGAAGCGATCACATCGAAAACACGTCCGCTAATTATGGCTCAAGCGCTGCCCTAACAAAGAAGATCAGACTAGAAAATACAATCGAAATTAGTGCCACTGTTGTTGCCAGCTCATTCTTCTTTCATTGTCATTAGAATATTGAATATTTTAAAAATTACAGAGAGAAAACGCATTGTTTTATATGGGCCTCGTTGGGCGCCCAAAATAATGTGTTTTTAGCGGAAAAAAGAGCAAGTATGTGTCTAAAATACATATAAAAGAGCAACGGGTCTTTGTCTGAAGTGTATTTATCGAATAGGAATAATTTCTTTTCTAGTTGCATAAACCCCTAGCCAAAAGTTAGATTTATAATTTATATAAATGAAACATTTTGAATAAGGAAATATTTTATTCACAAAATTATTATCTGTAGGTGCATTCTTATCATTACTATTTGAAACGTCAAGTTTGATATATGTTTGTTGACGTTGTCGAATATACTTTCCTTTAAAGATCATTATCACATGTGAGAATATTCTGAAAACTATCCCAAGTACATGTCGACGCGTATGATTTACTCCTAACCAAAGTAGAAACTATTCTTTTATATTTAAGTATACGAAGTGTGTAAATTAAGTAATAATGTTGGTTTGTTAAACATTACTTATTGCAATCAAATTGAAATTGAAAATTGTGTCTCTCAAAATTACTTGCTTTGGAAACCACACACTTTATTTATGAAAACTAAGTATTACAATCATCCAATCTCCGTGCTCCACTAAAAAGGTACTAAGAGGCTAATTTAAGCTATAGGTTCCTAAAAAAACATACGGTATTCCACGTAACTGGTTCAATTTAATAAGTTTATGATGTTCTATTATTGTAGCTTATATTTGAGATTTTTTGGAACAGTATTCTATCGATTGAACTATAAATGTAAAATACCTTAACCAAATATCACTTCCGATTGAAGCGGAAATCGGATTCCATTTCTATTTTAAATAGAATGAATATAATTTTTTGTATTGATTCTACAACTATAAATACGTCAGTTTTCATTAGCTATTCTATACTACATGTTGCCGTTTTTGAGTTATTTAAGTTTTCTTTTTTTTTAGTCATCAATCAATCATGCATTGAGAAATTAATATCTCGGTTAAATACTGAACAAGTAGAGACTCCAAATTGCTATGTTATGAATGTAGAATATACTCTAAGAAAACGGTAAGCACACTGTGCATTCATAACATACAGGGTGTCAAACTGAGGAACAAAGTAACATATTTTCAAATGCAGAAAACTCATTTTTTTAAATAGAACACACCTGATTTAAATATTCGGAAATTAGGAAGTAAATATCATCCCTTATCGCTTTAATGACCATTCCCTATACTATCTTAATAGATTTGAGATACGAGCGACTTTTTGTTAACAGGCTAAGTATCTTTTTTTAAATAGAACACCCTGTATTTTAATTCGGAATTAAGAAGTAAATATCATCCCTATCACTTTATATCAAGCATTCCCTATACTATCTTCAATAGATTTTGAGATATGAACGACTTTTGTTAAACAGGACTAAGTAGCCCTATCTTTGCGTGTTTGTAGTGGCTCTGAATGGGATTAATGTCAAAATCATTGACTAACCAAAAGTTTTATGTATATCATTGTAATTACACTTTCGTCCAAAACGCAATATAAATAGAAATGACGTAATTGAACAAAATTCTTGTATGTTATTCAAAAATAATACATGCAATTTGACGTAAATCATTCAGAGCCAGCTACAAACATTAAAGATAGGCTACTTAGTATGTTAACAAAAAGTCGTTCATATCTTAAAATCTATGAAAGAAGTATAGGAATGCTCATATAAAAGTGATAGGGATGCCATATTTACTTCCAATTCGCATTAAAATACAGGGTGTTCTATTTAAAAACTTGAGTATTCTCGCCGG
>RXPK01002714.1:0-118951 GCA_004143645.1 Protaetia brevitarsis | reverse complement strand
TATTGTCAGTTAATGTTCCAGCCCTTTAGCGTCTTTTTGTATTTTTTGTAATAAAGCGTTTTAATCTGTCCGTACTAACCCTATTTCTAGTTTGTTTCAGAAGCCAGTGGAATTGCCGCATAATACAAACTGTTCTTTTCGACAGAAATACCGAGTTCTCGCGTATTACGCGTTACTGCATCTTGGAGTGCACTCTCTACTGCTTCAGCTGTCATATTATCTGTAAAGCCTTTCTAATCTGTTAAGTGTCGGCGAATTCATTTCAATACTCATCCATTTCTCCCGTCTTTTCTGTTCCCTTGGAAACACAATCACATCTTTCAGATCATGCATAATATTATTCACCGTCTTAATTCTATCTAAAGGTCTTATTATAATATCTTTAACGCAAAAGTTAATAAGCGTTGAATACTATGAGATTCAAAATGATTGTCGTAAGAAAAAAACTGTTTTCCGGAAAAAAAAATTATTTATACTTATTACCAATTTAATGAGCGAAGTTAGTTACATACAAATTTCATACATTAAATGAATTTTCTTGACATTTAGCGACATTGGCGTTCGTGTTGTAGTATCTTTCGATTATTTATCTTATAATTTTTTTCAAACCGTTTATATTTACATCTAATATCACCAGCAATAATATTTCTGAATACTGTAAGAAAATAAGGGAATTTATCTGTGGTAATAGCTCAATAAACAGGTAAAAAATCAATATTAACATTAAGTGAAATAGTTTATTACATTTTATAATTTTTTAAGCTTATCATACACTTCAGCGCAACGAGCTGTCAAAAGAAAGTTACATTTTCATCCCTATAAAGTTACTACGGTACAGGAATTATTACCATTAGATCACGATAGGCGATTGGAATATTGTCATTGGTTTAATAACAATTTACTGGACGATGACTTGCTAAACAAATCATTTTTCTCGGATGAAGCCTGGTTTTATCTAACAGGCTATATCAATTTACAAAACTATCGTATCTGGTCTGCAAAAAATCCACACGAATTTCGAGAAACGCAATTGCATCCCATAAAAGTTGGAGTTTGGTTAGCTATGTCCAGGCAACGAATAATAGGGCCAATTTTCTTCGAGGAAACTGTAACAGCCCAACGTTACCAACAGATGTTGGAATTGTTTAAGGCAGAGTTACAAGAAAATGAGCTTGAAGCAGGTTATTTTCAGCACGATAATGCTCCAGCACATACTGCTCGACAAACCTGCCAATACCTCCAACAGTTTTTTGCTGACAGGGGTCGTTGGAGCACAAAAATGACCTGATCTAACCCCATTAGATTACTTCATGTTTGGCTATCTAAAAAATAGGATCTATAGAAACCGCATGCATACCACAGAAGAACTGAGAGATGCAGTTTTGTCACTTAATAATTATACTAATTGTATGTTATGATTTAAAGTAATAAATAAATTTAGTTAAACACCAGTTAGTACTGAATTATAAAATCATAATTTAGTAAAGTTAAATTAATTACATTTCATTTTTACAAGCAAAAACACCAATCCATAGTCGTTTATATAATGCGAGTTCAAATATAGGTTAAGTTTTCCGTATTTATGACAGATCCGTTTACTTTCTTGTGTTCCAACACTGACTTAGTTCAAACCTTCATTACAAACACGCGGCATATACCTACACCTTGTTACTATCTATAGGAGCAGAATTGACAATCTTTTTGAATCTCATAGTCCTAAGTATCTGTTCACAATTTTCATTAAATTAGGTTGGGCTCCTAAAGCCGGGCACTTGAGCTATGCGCTTATTGTATCATCCCTATATTAAGCCTATTATTTCCACTGTAACAGCTCGGTGTTCTCTATAAAGCCCAGTATCTTGCCCAGTGGAAACTTAAGAACCTTCAAGGGCTCCAATAGATCTCTCCCGAAATACAACAGAAGAATTCACTATAAAAGCTCACTACTTAATTTGCACGACACCACTTTAAACAAGAGCAAAATAATATTGGATTTGTCAAGATTCGTTATACTGCCGGTTAAAAAATTATATGAAATAAACTTAAGATATATTAGGTTCTGTATGTTACGGGCAGGTGCAGTGCATTAATAACTGTTTGAAATCTTTTCTAAATATCTGTAAATCATTATACATCATTGTAAATCACCTTAAATCCTCTGTAATTCATCATAAATCCCCTAAAATCCTCATAAATCTTTATAAATCTTTGTGATCTATAATAAATCACCGTAATTCTTTCATCAGGGTGTACACCGTAAATCATCAGGCGTTTACTCCTCGATAAATACTAAAAATTAGCTGAATCGATGCCACCCCATTCGAGATACAGTATGTGTGATAGATAATTTCAGCCCGATAGCTTCAGGGGCACTTTTTCAATGGCTTAACGAAGTAGAGCCTTTACGCAATAATTGTTGATAATTTACGACACAGGAAATTAACAAAATAAGAATCACTCAACACACGCGCTAATGTGTGTAGAGACTAGTAAGGGAATTCCCACATTTTATTGTATACACCCATCAATTAAGAAAGAACGTCTCTGTTATAATTTATGCTAAATGTATTCGCATGCAAACATGTAAAAGAAAAATAACCTCAGGCGCTTCTTCTTCTTCTACTTCTAGAGAAGAATGCAAACGAGTATATGTTCGTATATGTACTACATCATTATATGAACAAAAACCCAGTACATACATACACTTAATAGCAAAAACCTTGACCACGGTGTTTTAGCCGAGGACGACGACTTATTCTCCTGGAGGACGCTTTCTTGCATATGTATAAATGCGAGGCAAACTTCCGATTATAGCAGTGTAGCATTGTGTTGTAGCTTAGCTAGAACGTGGGTATAGCTGTGAGAATCCATTTAATCGCTTGATAAGTTTGTATCGAATTAAAAAGAGTAAGTTTCTTTTGTGCATATATAGTTATCGCTATGATAATTTACATGAGTAGTAGAGCACTTTATAAAAGCATTTACAGTGTGGAAGAAGTTTTAATAATATTTTATTTTGTAATTTATATGTAAAATTCTGCACAAATTTATATAACATACCCTTTGAAGTGAATGCAAATTTTTCTTTTTAAAACTTGGAATATATATTAGCATTCTAATAATGTATTTTCGAATTTTATAAACGTTACTCAAATTGAGTACGCATATTTTTGGTGAAATTTCTTCATTTACGCGCAAAAACCGAAAAGGTTGAAACTTCTTCTCTTAACCTTAATAATGTATGTAAATCATTAATTTATTAACAAACAAAATTTAAATTCAATGTCAAAAACGTAAATATTTTTAAAACGTGTATAGTAAAACTGCGTGTTTCTATAACATTATTCTTAGAAAAATACGTTTCTTGTATCATTCATAACAAGAACCCGAGAACCTGTTTTTATTGTGACATCGACGGCAGAGCAACAACATTAATTTATTTATTTTTACTTTATCGAATACTTGCTTCGTTAATCACGTAATTTTTCTACGTTTGTCAACGGTTTAGGAAATCCCGTTTTTTAACTCATTTTACGTAAATCTCTGTTCAAAGTGCGGACGTCAAATGTTAATGACTTTTTAAGTCATCAGATGTTTTGTTATAATCCAGGCGCGTATACAGCTTGAGTTTATAGAGGGTCAGGGGGGAGAGGGCAGTGAAGCTGGTATTTTTATTTTTATTTAACTAAAAAAGATTGGCCGTTTTTTTTTAGATATAATTAATCTTAAATTAAAATTATAGTATCGTCATGATGGGAGGGGTAATTACACAAAAAAAGGAAAAGAAGAAACATACTTGTTTTCTTTAGATGTAATTATAATGTTAATTTGGGAGGGGAGGGGTAATTACCCCCATTACCCCACCCTTGTTTACGCGCCTGGTATAATCGATATATTATATACTGCAATAAATGAGTAAAAGCGAAAATTGGACTTGATAATTTCTTAGTTTTCTTTTTTATTTTTGCAAAATATTAACTTGAAAATAAAATCATAGTTTCTGATCAGAAGAAAAATGAATGAATTTTGAGTAGACAAATATATTAAAACTTTTGTCTTCTTTTTCTGTTAGGATTGGTTCACTTTAAAAAATTGTACCTTTTGCGACATTTTAAGTACAAAAAAAATAATTCAATAATTTTAAAAGGGTTTTATCTCTTTTCACTTTATTATGTTAAAAAATAAATTTAATTATTTGAAATATTTTTCGTTAAAAAAATGATTTAATTATTAGAAAAAAATAATCTCTTTTGTTATTACAAAGTTGTTTTAATTTTTTAACAAAAAAAATGTATATTTCTCCCCCGCTTTTTAAAAAATAATTTTAATCATTTAACACATTTTTAACGTTCCACTAATTTTTTTTATCTCTGGCTTCCTTATCCACCGATATTTAAAAAAAACCAAATTTAAGCATTAGAAATATTTTTAATTTTCTCGTATTCTCGGTGTTCTAACAAAAAATAATTTAATAATTAAAAAATATTCTTCGCCCCCTTTTTGGTGTTTAAAAAAATAAAATTAATTATTTCAAAAAAAAAAATACTAACAATATATATGAGTCTGTCCCCCTTCTCTGCTATTAAAAAACTAAATTGTATTTGTTTTATAAATGTTTCTAATCCCTCATCCTTTCTCGGTGTGGCGAAATAAGAAAAAATGCACATCATTTCTTTTGGTTGATGTTTAAAAACAAATTAATTTAAAACATTTAATTCTCCTCACTTTTCGGTGTAATAAACAAAAAATAATTTAAATAGTTTAAAAAAAGAATATGCTTCTCCCCATCCTTAGAATTTAAAAAATGATTTAATCTCAATTTTTTTAAAATTATTCATAAATTATTTATTATATCTAACTACATATTTTAAAAATATTATGGGCTATACAAGACGTTTCATTTTCATTTTTCAGCAATATGTCAAAATTGTCTTTTTAAATGGAACACTCAGTATCTTATGCAATATTTGGATAGACCACCTTAAACAAAAGAAATTAATTGTCAAATGGTTTTGAGCTCCAGTTCAGCATTTTTCAAAATATTTTGGACTATGCAGGGTGTTTCATTTTCTTTTTCTGAAAATGTCAAAGTTGTATTCTTTTTAAATGGAACACCCAGCCTCTTATCGAATATTCACATAGGCCATCTTAAACAAAAGAAATTAATATAAGGTGTTAAATGGTTTTGATCCTCAGTTTAGCATTTTTAAAAATATTTTGGGGTATACAGGATGCTTCATTTTCATTTTTCAGAAACATGTCAAACTTGTATTTTTTTTTAAATGGAATACCCAGTATTTCATCGAATATTTAGATAGATCTTAAACAAAACAAATTAATATAAGGTGTTAAATGTTTTTGAGCTTAAATAAATAATAAATAAAAATTAAATTTTTAAATCTTGACTAAACATTTTTAGTTATGTCAGTTTCCACTCAGCGGACGTAATGTAGGAATATTTTGGTTTGTTTATACATGATGTCCCTACACGCAAAATCTATAAGTACTATTAAATCGTACCTTTTGTCAACTCTTTTAATGGAACACCCTCTATATTTTATACCAATCGATTCGTCTTTTTATAAGCTTTTATTTGACAACGAGTTTGTTAGGTTTGGCAGCACATGTATTGTATTTTTTTTTTTTCTAAACAAAAATTGGCAATTAATAAAAAATGAAATCGCAACATCCATGAAAATAAAAACGAAAATTGTCATTTAGTTACTGGCAAAATCTGTCACTATAATTAGACAAAGATTATATCTTACTTTCCGGATTTATAAGCATTTTGATTCTTCATTTCCTGTAAATTTATATTCACTTGTTTTAATATTTTTTTAAGTTCTGTAAATTTTGTATTTAATAATTCAAATCAATATTCTTTTTATTACGGTCGTTTTATCTTTCATGTTATTTTGTATTTTCCTTTTAGCAAATTCTCTCCACATTACTAAATCATAAACCATATAGACAACACATAAACCATAAATCATATATTCTGCTTTTTAGTGCTTTTAGTAAACACGGAAAACTCCTTCCTTTATTCTACTTATTGAGAACTTTGTTTACGATATTTTCTTCTCCGCGCTAAGCACTAAAGAGCGGGATAAAGGAAAATTTACGACCGACAAGCAAACAAGACCGTCTTTCGCTGTACAACGCAGTTACTGCGACAGCCAATAAATAATAAGCGATTTATATATAAGGAATATTTACTCCATAAATGCGGCTCTATACTTATTTTCTCGTGATTTACTTGCAGAAAATGATCAAGTTACTGGTTGTTTTGAGCTTGGCGTTCCTAGCGGTAAATGCTGCCGGAAGGACCAGTCCATGTCCAGCTATTTTCGAATACAAAAGCAGCGGACCGGGTTTCTGGGAGGGGAATTGAATGTGGTAGCAGATTATAAACTCTATGGTACTTGGATAAGATTGATCTTCGATGGACCAGTTAGCAGTGTCGAGACCAAGGTAATATTTTTTTTTTTCTTCTAACAATTAGTTTTGAAACTGTTTGGAGCACTCAGTTTTGAAGATCCATAATAGAAATACACCAAACAGAGAATCACTTGGAAGTAAGGCTTAGAAAAGTCCAAATGATATGTATCAGATCTGGATGGAGAAAAATACAGACTGTTTCAAAATTAATTACATCTAAGTGGTTATGAATTTCCCTATAAATTATGATATTCCGCTTTCTTGAAATGGGGGTATAGATTAAATAATATACAGGGTGTCTCACCGAACTGGGACATTAGATTTTCTTGAATTTCTAATAGAAATTTGATTCTGAAACTTGCAGTGTAGTCATGGCCTACTGTCATCTATTTAAGGAAAATATTTTCAACTTTATAGCACTTTCGGTATACAGGGTGTTGATATCGACTTTCTTATTTTAAATTGAATGGTATAATTTTTATCGCTCTAATGAATTTGGCGAGTCATTCGTAACTAGTTTATATGAAGGTTCCCTATCCCTAAACTCGACCGTTTTTGAGATATTTTCATTTTCGTGGATTTTTTGACATTTGCACTCTTTCAAATAAAATCAAATATTTCATGAGATAGCAGATGTTTAGTTGTTCTACTAAAGTCGATGTAAATACAAGGACGTAGCTATAAGGTGTTATAGCAATAATTACTGAATCACATACAGGGTGTTCAAAAACGCGCCTCCAATGTGGATACCTTTAAACTAGCAAAACTTTTTTCTTTCAAATGGAACATGGTATTTTTTACTACAGCATTGAATGCAGCGCAAAATTCTACATCGATTGATATTAGGGTTTAGTATACCTATTCTTAATAGTTTTTGAAGTGTTAGGATTTCTTGCAAAAAATTGCTAAAAATATGCCTAAATTCTAAGTTTCAACCAAATACAATGAGTTTTTTTCCTACAAAACACTCTGTACATTATTTGCCTAACCTATCTAAATACTTATGCTTCAGATATCTAATGTTCACTAGTTTCTTACTAACATTAATGCCTTTTAGTCATAGAGAACGTACATTAATTATTAGATATTAGTAGGCTATGAGATGTGCTAACAAACAAGTGATATCCATTGTTGGTAATTTACCAATTTGCGCAGTGATAAACCTATACAGTATTAACAAGTCATATCTTTTATAGTAAGTTCTAATACTGTCAACTCCTTCACACATTTTTTTCTTTCAGCAAATAAAATATTGTAACTCGAAAGAAATAAGAAAAACATTGAAAGTTACATATACAAATAACATTTTAGACTTATTCTACATTCATAAAGAATGTAACACTGATTAGATACCTACACTTACTTGCAATGAATAAAAACCTCAAAAAAATAAAATGCAAAGGGAAATTAAAGCAGATATCCTAAATACATCCATAATATTTCAAATATTGTTCACTTACTAGAGCAGGTATTTTCTTTGTAGGGGAGCCGTCTGACATGGAGTCTCCGAACACAATCCAGCCTCTTGGCTTTTTGTATTAAACTAGGTATTAAGCAATACAGACAGATAACATAAATCAGGAACAAACTATTAAAAGTCTTCCAAAATGTCCAATGTAAATGTTCTTTCAGAATAATAGTTTCTTAGGTTTTTTTTTTAATTGTCTTATTTTCGATGGATTTAATAAGCAGGTAAAAATATTAACATGTAATTTGCTGTCGCATAATAATTATGGCTTATTAATATTTTATAATTACAATTACATAAAATTTGCTAATAATTGGAAAACTTCCAATAATAAATATCTCAGGTATGGAAACCAAACAATGCAAAAAAAGATAACGCATCATTCTAAAAATTAATATACAGAGTATATTTTAGGAAAAAAATATTTTATTTGCTCGAAACTTTAAATTAGGAAATTAGTCATTTTAGGCAATAAATGCTAATATCTCAAAAACTATCAAAAATAGGTATACCAAACCCTAATGTCAATCGATATAGAATTTTACGCTGCATCAATGCTGTAGTAAAAAATACCTGTTCCATTTGAAATAAAAAAGTTTTGTTGGTTTAAAGGTATCCACATTGGAGATGCGTTTTCGAACACCTGTATGTGATTCGGTCATTATTGCCATAAAACGTTCTACTAGCTCTTTGTACTTACATCGACATAGTAGAACCACTAAATATCTGACACCTTTCAGCTATTTAATTTACTTGAAACAGTGTAAACGTCAAAAATCAACAAAATGCAATATCTCAAAAACGTTGAGTTTAGGGATAGGGAACCCTCATGTAAATTAATTGCAAATGACTCGATACATTCATTGTACCGATAAAAATTGTACCATTCCATTTATAATAAGAAAGTTGATATCACTGAAAGTGCTATAAAGTTGAAAATATTTTCCTTAAATAGACCACAGTGGGCCATGACTACATTGCAAGTTTCAAAATCAAATTTCTACTGGAAGTTCAAAAAAATCTAATGACCCAGTTCGGTGGGACACCCTGTATAGGTTATCCACCTGTCACTGTCAAAATTTATCGTTGAGCGAGACTTTTCCTGATCAATTAAATTTAGATAGAGGGTGACCGATCTTTAAAAAGGCTGAATTCGTTTTCAAAGACTTTTAGATATGCTTGTTTACACCGTATTTATTATTACTTCCAAAATTCTTGATACCAATCAGCATGGTTTCTGTCAGAACAATTGGCATCAATAGCTATGCTTGCCCTTTTTGGACATGATAGTGAGAAGTCTTGAAATACGAGCTTGCCCTGCTGCTGTCTTGGACTACTTGTTAACCATTCAGTTTTGCTTTGTAAATTGTATGACTTTAGAGTTAGGAGTTTGACTTTGGATTCATTAAAGTCTTACCATCTCGAACGTAATCAGATTGTTTCATTGCCTTATCTAAATAATAATGTGTGACTAAATATTAATCCAGAACCTTTGCGGGTTGATATGGAAGTAACTCAGGTCTCCATGTTAGACTCTGGTCTCTTTTTCTTGTACGTTGTAGATAATGATTTATGTTCTGATAGCGTGCAACATATTGCATACAATTGATGACTTTTCATTAATCGTTGGTATATACGATATTAACACCAGAAGTAGAGACAAACTTCATTCTTTACATAAAGTAAAGTGGGCGCTAACACACCAAGACATATGGGTTTATAATTATATATTTAATAAACTACCATTTTGTAAGAGGGATGTTAACATTTTTAAACGTAGCTACTTTTGCATATTGGCCGAGTTTTTTTTCAATAATACGTAGGGGACACTGGGGCTGGTTGTGACAAGAACAGGTAGTTAAAGCTGAAACAGAGAACGCTATATTAACGATAGGAAGTGGCAAATGATCAGCCGATGGTGGTATGATCATTTGCCACTTTCTGACGTTAATATAGCGTTCTCTCTTTAGCCATAGTTGCCGCTGTAACTACCTACCTTTGTTACAACCACCCTCAACCTCCCTTATGTTGTAATTTGAGAGTTGGTCTTTTGTAAATCCTTGTTATCTTTTATAAATGTCTTGGTTCTCTTATATTTCATATAGCAATGTTTATATTCTATTTTTTTTTCAATCTTTAACAATAAACCATATTATTATTACCATGCCAAAATATGAAAGCTTGTCCTAAGAAGTATAATTATTTTTTTTCTCTTTTCAGAACTCTTCGCCACATGCCTTAGATACAGTATCCAGAGATGACAATTCTGTCCTCTTGAAGAACAACGACTTAGTGCTGTCACGTGGTCAGCCCGTTAAAGTACAGTTCAAAGTGAATTATAAGGGTGATGAAGCACCAAGCCTGGTGCAATATAGATTAAACGCCAGAGAGTTGTGCCAACCATCAGCTGATGACTAAAATGGATATTTAGAATAAGATGTAATTTAGTATTATTGTGTGCTCTTTCCTCGTCTAAATTTGATTTTAAATGGGAATCTTCCCACTTTGTCCGGCCATTGTGATTTATTGAGTTACTAATAAAGAATTTTTTAAATTTTAGATTTTTTTTTTATATTTCATCATATTACTGTTGTTATTAGCTTTTTTATAAATATCACGGAATGTCATTTTAACAAACAATTAAATCATAGAAAACGGATAAGATCATATCATCGAAAGCACTTAATTATGTTAATAATCAAAAACATATCATTTTATAATAAATACTGAACTAATATCAACAGTCCACCCTTCAATTGCCTCGCTTCTATATCATTGAGGTATTGAATTTATAGACAACTCATAAAGCTTGTATTCAGGGTGTCTGCAGTCTTGTAATTGTATTTTCAAGACGTGATTAAACATCTTAAAATAAGGTCATTAACGCAAAAATACCTTAACAAAAGTTGCATAATAAGAAAGATATTAATCACAAATAAAAATTTTGTAGTTAGAGATCGTAACGACAAAATTATATAAACTTCATTAAGCAGATTTTACATTGTAATAATCAGAAGATAAATAAATTTGAAAACTACATAAGCAGAAAGGTTTGTGATCAACGCAGGCGAACCTTCTCCGGTGGCCATCAAGTCTCGCTAGCCCACAAACTATTCTAAAAACTTTTATGGCATAACGTCAAGGGTTAGTAACGAAACACGATCGAAAACATCACAGATGAATTCGATTTGCTTTTTCGCACACTTAAACTGCTTCGAAAATACACAACTGATGGAAAAACTATCCGCAATAAACATTTCCCGTAACAGCACTCGCCTTCTTGAGAATCTATTCCTTTTTTTTTTGCGTTGTTAGTCTTGTCATTGTCAGCGCAAACTTCCCTTGACATCGGACGACGCAAATGTAACTAGACGTTTAAATATATCCTTTTCAGACGACGCTAGACACTTTTATTGCTAGCTGTTCTGGTATTCCGTCCAGGAAAATGGGAACTTGTATTCTGTATCGGACGTGTGCAACTTGAGCGACATCAGCGCGTTGATTCTGAACACATTTCTGCTGCGAAAACGTGATGTGCATGAAGGAATGCCTGTAATAATATTAATTGGTATTAGAATGTAATGAAAATAAATTAGATAAAATAAATTATATTTCAGGGAGATTAGCAACACCAAATATTTATAGAATATGTATTTAATGTGACATAAATATTTAAATATTTCCAAAGGCAAAAATATAGTTGTCGACTATTTTAAAATAATATTTTTTTTATTGACAGAAACAATATTTGTATTAAATACTATGAGTGACAATATTGATTGTCAAATATTTTGAAAATATTAAATCAATCTTTAGATATGTTATATTGGTATAAAATAGAATTTGCTATAAATATTGTTAATATTTATAAGTGCTGAATCATTAATATCCTACAATAAACAAATGTTCAAAATAAGTATATTGTTAACGTTGCATTTCTGAATTGAGAATTATGTATTGGTACACAATGGACATACATAGATTTTAGTTTATGCAGATTATTATCTACTGGGCTTGTTTTCTTTATTAAAAATGCCTTACCGATTTTATTTCTTCTATGCGGACATGCAGTTATTGAATAGCGATATAAGTTTGCCGATAGACCCATTCTTCATTACAGAACATTTTTAGAGACAATTTCACAGAGAAGTAAACTTACCAGCAGATTTAGATGAACAAGTATTAGCTATTGTTGGGAATCCTTAATCCTTAATCCCTTGAACATATCGATAAAGAACACCTTGTATTTAAAGGATCACTTATGATTGTTAATTCTAATAGTAAGCCGAATAACGTAGGAGTTTCGCAAGGCCCTGTTTTAGGATCAATCCTTTTTCTTCTTTTCATTAGTGACCTGGGCGTGTTATTTCGGGATAACTTTCTGGTAATGTATGCTGATGATGTCACTTTTTTGGATTCTGCCACCTCTGACATTTCCCTTCAGGGGAACTGTAATGAAATTCATAAGCTTTTTTCTGATTGGTGCAATTCCAATTTTTTAAATTTAAATATCTCAAAAACTGTTACTCTGAGGTTTCATAACAGACAGAAGCATTGTGTGATACGATCAAACTGAACTTAGATAATGAATCTTTAACTAACTTAGATAATACTACTTTCCTGGGTGTACAAGTTGATCAACATCTTAGTTGGAAGATACATTGCGAGAACCTTGTTCATAAATTAAATTCTTTATGCTTCTTGTTTAGAAGTCTGGGGCGAATGTACTGACTGCAGACCAAATGTTGGTTCTGTATCACGCCCAGGTCGAGTCGAGGCTTAACTATGGGATTTGTTTGTGGGGTTGTCCAGCTCAGGACCGAGCGTCTTTACAGTCCAAAAGAGGATTTTCCGCATTACACTCGGTCTTTCAAATCGAGCCAGTTGTCGAGATGCGTTTAAGCAGTCCGGTATTTTAACTTTGACAAATTTATTTATCTTAAATATTTTACTTTACATATGCAATGGAAATGACAACTTTCAGAGCGTCGGTCAAGGGCAAAGAGCTATTACTAGACAACAGAATGATTTCTACATATTGTTTTATAAATATATGATATAGGCATGAAGTCGCTCTCATGCATCGGTCTCAAAATCTATAATTCTCTCCCTCAGGCAATCAAAAATATAGCAAGCTTTTTTCCATTTAAACGTGCTTTGAAAGCATACTTACTTAATCACGTTTTTTATGATCTAATCCAGGGGTCGCCAAACAACGGCCCGCGGGCCAAATCCGGCCCGCTGCGTATTTCAATCCGGACCGCGCAAGTTGTAAGTACCAAGTCATTAATTCAGCTATTGCCGATAGTTTTTCTCACCCACAATAAGGGTTTACGAAAATTATTGTACCGGGAGGTATCTACATCTACTATTCACCGACTGATAGTCAACTGATCGTCAACTGTCGCGGTAAATAAGTCCGGTTAATTCATTTACCATGATCGTTTTCGGCGTACTTCGCAATAATATTTCTAACCTTATTTAGAATTAAATTTGAAATATTCATGAATAGATTTGCGATAAAACTGAAGAAGTGTGCCCAAAGAAGGGGTTTGTTTTTCTGTTGACCTCTCAGCTCAAGCGACTGTCAGATAAATTCAAAAAAATCACAATACGCTTCTTAATGGAGAAGGCAAAAAAATGTCTAGTGGTTTTTGTTAGTTCTTGATGAGTCAACAGTCATTGTTGATACTGGCCAAGTATTTTTGTTTTGTGCAAAGCTTTCAATAAGTCATTGCATAATTCATCAAACGCCTCTATCTATTTTGCATTATTGAACCAGTTGTGGCAGTGGTTAACTTTATTGGCTCTCGGCGAGTTAACCATCGCCAGTTCGATGGTGCAATAGTGGAAAAGTTTTATTGAGATTTTTGGAACTCAGAGAAATTATTAATATTTTTTTAAATGAGAAAGAATTTCTGCAGTCGCTCCGTCCATTAATAGTAATTATTGCTTCTGTTTCTTATACCCTCTCAACTGAACTTTCGTCCCTTCAAATTATTTTAAATAAAAAGATATTAACATTCGTTGAAGTATTACAAAAAAATATGTCGCAATTCATTTCTTGTGAAGTAGATTGAATTAGAATTCCTAAAAATGGATCCTATTTTACTTCAAAATTTCCTGGTCAGATGTTTTCAAGGTGCCGAAATCTTCAGAAGTAGCAGGTATTGAACTACTGAGATGTGTTTCTAAATGCCCTAAAATAGTGGAATCTTATTTTTCTTAGCTTTCTTCATAACACTACTATAGGTTTGTCTTTTTTATCTTTTTTATTAATAAATTTTTGGTTTATTGCGTAGTACTTGATTGTTTTATCAATCGTTTATTCCAGCATCTTGTTTTCCTGTTTCTTCCAATGTTACTCTTAAATATTTAAATTTCTCATTTGCTCTATTTTAGTATCATTTATTTCAATTTTTTTTTGTTTATTGTCATGCCCTCTTCTTCCATGTTTTCTTTCCATATGTTCAAATTTTCTTTGTTTTTCACTGTCTGTTATTATTACCACATCGTCTGCAAAGATTCCATTATATAGCTATTTCAATTCTCTGCAAATTCTTATATCACACAAACACTTTATTAACTTTTTGTTCGCATTTTGCCTCATTTTGCAAAATGCGAACCAGATGAAGATAAACTTTTAATATTTAATATTTACTGTTTGGTTTATATATTACTTTTCTAGGTACTAACATATAGAAAACAATGATTATTATAATATTTACCAGCAATAATAATTGAAGACACGAGTGGATGCAGGTGTTGTGTTACAAAATCATACTTTTTCAGAAATTAAGTTTTTTATGTAATTTTTCTCAAAAGTAGTGTAACATAACCCCTTCATACATTCACAAGACTCGAGTGTTCTTGAATTTCTGGAATTTTCGATGGTGCTATATGAAAGATGGGTACAATACACCTTGATTCAAGAGAAAAGAAAAGTTTTTAAAATGCGACATAGCACCTTCATCCACTCGTATCTTCAATTTATTGTAATGTTATTTATAATCCACCAGGTAAAAATTATTTGACCATTTGGAAAAGTTAATAAATAATAAGAATAATTTAAAATAAAACCACTGAAGCCTATAGGGAATATTGCAGAAAAATATAAGAATATACAGGGTATTTTTGAAAAAACTTGTTTTGTAACTTTAAGATTCTTTGACAAGTCAGTAATTTTTAAACACCCTGTAAGATACGACGGAAACTTTTTGGTACATTGTTTTCGGTTCAATAAAACACAGAGGAACACTTAATAAAAAATATACACGTTAGAGTTTACAACCTGGCCCGCTGAACTTAATTTTGGTTACGATTTGGCCCTGTCCTAAAAAAGTTTGTCAACCCTTGATCTAACCGAATACTTTAACGCACTGCACCTGTGATCTTAATTTTATTCTGACAGTGAGTTGTTAATGTGATATTTTATATTGTTGTTTGTCGTCTTTAGTTTTGTATATATTTTTTTGGACAATTCCTTTAAAAAAATGTAATTTTTTATATAAGAAGTATATTATTATTATTATTATAAAAAAGGAAATAATACATGGATTTCTGAACAAAAGTAACAAATTATAAAAAAAATATAAAATGATGAATGCTTATTTGAGTAAATTTTATCCTCAAACCTGTCCAAGACTCCTCTAATGTTATATTAAAAGCACCTTTCACAGCAACCTGCCACTCATTACTTTTCCCACCATTTGAATTCACAATTTGATACCCGGATCAAAAATCGGATGACATCACACCCTCTTAAATGATTCAAATTCTTCCGATATGGCGAACATAACCTCCCCTAGTATCCGAAATTTATTACAATTTATCCGTTCTTCCGCGAAAACAATCTCCTTAACTCAATATTGACGTGAAGAATTGCGTTAGTGTAAACAGTTTTATTCGTATCACGACGTCTAGGTGAGAGAGGCAGATAAAAAAAACGGCAATCTTTAACCTCGTCCCCTGCAGAATATTCGCGACCGTATAAATAGGACTTTCCCGGTACTCGTTTGACGTCAAAAGTTCCCCCGGGGGTTTAGAATTTCCTGCAAATCCCTCCGGCAGGACGCAGGATAGCGTGAAATATCCCGGAAAACTTCGAAATAACATTTTTCCCGTCCGATTTGTTCACGCTCCGTGAATGATTGGGACGGATATGTCTGAGGTTGTTTTTTTTGGATTTTTAACTTGTAAAAGTTTTAGGTTATATCAGTACGTAATATTCTTTTGGGCATCACAAATCAAATCATTTATAAAAGATACATCTACGACACCAAACGGGGGCAAAGAAAACATTAATAAAACCACCGGAAGAACTAAATATCAATATTTACAGTACGTGTTTTAATGTATTGATACCACGGACGTGACCGTAAAACAAATATGCCTCTTTTTACAGTGGCTTTTTTACGCCCTACACGGAGCCAACACCCAGGCCTGAGTAAACCGCTGCTCCAGTAATAACTCGTTTTACTGTGAGAATAAACACGAGACGGGACAATAAATACGCCTGCGGGAAGCTACGGGGCTGCCAGCGACGAATACAAACGGAGCCCATTCTCACAGCCTTAGTAAAAACATAAAAAAACGTAAATTCTGTAGAGGTGTGAGTTGTGTATACTTGTGTTATAATATTTTGGGCGAGGAAAGGAAATGTGTGCGGAAAATATGAGATGATATACAGCGCTCTTTGTAACGGCGTTTGTTTGCGTCATTCCTGAAAAGTAGGCCACCAAATATGCAATGCGGTAATGTCAGTAACCTAAGCTTTATGTGCTATAGGCAATCAAATAAGCATTCCGGTAATGTTGGCTGCCTAAGCTGTTGTGTTCTATACAGGGTGTATCAAATAAAAAAGTAAATTTTGCTTGGGTGTTAACTACACGACATATAAAGCACAAACCCACCGAAACCGGATTTCATCATTAAAGAATAAAAAAAAGTAAAATTTAGAGCCAAAATTCTTTAGTCCGAGCCTGATGCAGGAAACGTCATGTTAAGCACCCGCTAAACGTGGTATTATGTATAAATACATTGCATCATTTAGTATTATTCTTAATGGTATGCCGTAAGTTCATTTAACGTCATTCTGAATAAATAAAGCAAAAAAAAAATAGCAAAACTGAGGCATTTTAAATTTCTTCTTTTTATAAAATAAACATTCCTTTTTTGTTAAGAGCATTCTACGTAAGTCTACAAAGTATTATTTTTACATCCTGATAAGACGTTCGAGTTTCACCAGATATGCGATTTCAGTAGTTACAAAAAACGTAAATATTTTTCTTTTGCTTTGTCGAATCGAGAGTTAGTTGTTAATAAACGGTACCACATGAATCTGAGTTATTTCTTTTGGATTTATTTATCATCATATAACGCAAAATGAATTGAATCGAATTACACAGAAATAAATGTAGATATAGAAAATTTGCAAACACGCCATTTTACTATGATATCTCGCGAAAATGAATCTATACATTCCCGCGCTTTTGCCGATGCATCAAGCTTCGATTTTCTTTATATGAAATCGTGATGGTCCTGAAAAGGATCGTTTTTTCGAGACGGGAAGAATTTAAATAAAATGTTCGAAGTGGCTTGCACTCTAAGCGGCGATCCACACAAAACTAACAGCGGTAATGGCTGAATGATAGTGGGACAGCATTTAGGTTGGGCACAGGTGCGGCTCTAGCCCACGGCATTTATAAAATATTTTTTTCTCGTTAATGCTTACAGATAGACCCCCTGTGCATTAAGACTTTTTGATTGTATATGATTACAGCTGCTACGTATTATTATATTTACCTTTGTATCTGATACAGCCTGTATAGATAACTGAATATGCACGAACATTTCGGTAATACGATGACGGCTACATTGAGAATCAGATTTCATGATTTGTTTAGGACAACTACATCATCGATTGAAGAAAATTGCCCTCTACAAATCTTCTTCTGGGCATATTTTGCAACTCAAACACTGACCTTCATCAAATGCAATTGAGTTTCGTGAAATTTATATGGTTTTTCAGTGGATTTTAGATGATAATTTGGGAGTTGATAAATCTATATTTGGATAGAACCAATCTTAGGCCAACTACCCCTCACCCCTATTTTATTAATTTTACAAAGTTTTGAATTAGTTTAGCTCAGCTTGCAGTAGTTTACTGCCTCGTTTATTGCTAATTAAACAATACCGACCCAAAATTATTTAATCTAGACAAATTTAGAATACTTATCTACTTAAATATAAATACTGACGTATTTCCTCCAGAATTGCAGATATTTAGTCTTTAAACTGCACGTACATATATGGGTCATTTGTTTACATTCCCCCACCTAACTAACGCAAAATTATGCAGATGTTTTTTTTATTTTATTTCGACGAAAACATAAGCACATGAATTATTTAAGCGAAGATCGTCGAATAAAATATAATGGATATTCTAAGCATAAGCGGACGTATTTCACACCATTTTTACTTTCTTTGTTTGTTTACCTAAGCAAATGGCTTGGTTTTTTTTTTAACTCCCTTATTATATTTATTATTTTATTTTCATAATTTTCTTTTTTTCTTTTTCTTTTCTAATATCTCCCCCTTACGACCATTTATCTAAACTTTCTACCACACGCTTTAATTTAATGGATAACCGAAATGAGAAAATAAATATAAAAAGCCAAGAAATTGCAGTATTTCACATCAAAGAAAAAAAGAAAAACATACAACTGAAACGTGGAGAATGGATGAAATGGAAAAATTCAAAAACGTTGAAGGCAATCTATGGTAGGGTGAACATTAGGTATAACAAATTTTGTGAGAGCTCAACTGGGGTCATCTCAAAAGGTTGGATAAAAAAAGAATGCCAAAGATGGCATAGAATTAATAAGAGCAGAAGAAGCAGACCGAGGAAAAGATGGATCAGTGAAACTGTAGAGGATATGAAATCTGTAGTTGTAAATTGGAAGGACAAAATGACAGATAGAAAAGAGCGAAAATACTAAAGAAAAGTTGAAAAGAAATTAAACACAGAAGATACAGCCCTAAGCTACTGATTAAAATAAAATAGAAATGGCAAAGTAAAATTCTTTTGGGAACTTATAACCAGAAGAGGTTTACAGAATGCATCAACCTGAGTAAGAACAACGTTCGCATATTAAAGGAAAGGACACCTGAGTAAGCTTGGATTGGAAAAGGAATCTGAATGTAGATTTTGTGGGGAACAGAATGAAACACCCATCCACCTCCTCTCAAACTGCGTAGCACTGTGCAACCCGAGGGCATTGCACCTGGGAGCATGTGAAATCGAAGAGGGAGACTTACCTAGACTGGGGCCCTCTGACATCCTACACTTTCTGAAAGGAATAGGATTGGAAGGCCAGCTGTAAAGCAGCAAGAATAGGGGACACAACAGATCTTTTAGGTCGCAGTGTAACATCACCCTTTTATTTACATACATACATACTGATTCAAACACAGTATTACCAGACTGTTCAGCTAATCACCCCAAAGTTTTTTTCCTTCGCACGCTGCACTGTTTCTCGAAAATGTTAGACAATACCGCGAGCATACTGACGAAAAGTTTGTCCAATTCCAATGCCCAGATTGTCCAATCAGTTTATCGTAACACAGCTTCAATAAATGAATATCGTTGGGATCTTTCCCTAGGTTAACTTTGTCGCAAGACAGCCGCTCAAAACCTCTTCCCTTCATTCTGCAAAATTCGAGGAAAAATTAACACGAAAATCGTCTCTAAAAACCTCCCCTAAAACGTTTTAGTCTCTCCCTCGGACCCATCCTTCAACCTGCCTTATGCTCCAGTCTCCTTTATAATGCGAGCCCTGCTAATCAAACTTCGTTCATGGTCATTACGATGAGGGCCCAGTCGCAGCTGCTAAATTCTTAATAATTTCGGGGGGAAATACCGAGTCGACCTTGCTTAAATAAATTATCCCTCGGGCTTTGAGGAGGTGGGTCGTCGTGGGTCGCCCCCGCCTACCTTAGCCTGACCGAGGGGCTAACTTTGTCTTTGCCCGTGCGCTAATCAAATTTGAATTTGTATTTTAAACGAATTCTATTATTTTCTTTTAATTTAGGGGTAGATTATAATACCGGGTAGAATTTTATACAATTCTCAGGGTGAATGCGGCGCTATGCAGAGCGAAAATTAGGTGTGGTAATATCCATTCCCATAAAGTTGAATGTAAATAAACACTTTCAAGTTTTTTCCCATTCGCTGATGCACCCCCGGAGGAAAAAATCGATATCTCCTCATACCGTAGACGCGTGCAGCGGAGCGTCTCAAACTCCATCCCCTATCTAACCCAGCAGACATCGAACGTAGGAAGCCAGGACTAAGGATTATATACGACAGGGTCAAAAGGACTGAAACGATGTTCCAATAAAGTTGTTTTTCGATTTGGAACGAATGCCAAACTACTATGAGGGGGTTGATGGTCACTTTTCACCCCCATCAATGTCGTTTTTGTTAATGTATATCCTTTATTTTTAACAATAAATCCGAACTGCCCTTTCCTGATAGTAAGGAAAATGTAGGATCAATAAAGAACTCTCGGCTTGCACTTATGCTTCGATTTAATAAGCCTTTCTTGTTTTTGTAATTGTTTGTGGATGAATCTGATTATAATCAGAGTGAAAGAAGGTATTAAATATACTTTTCGATCTAGCTAAAATTGAGGGATTCATATAAAGAAGTTTTGCTTTATTATTGTGCTTTGAAGAGGAATTTCTTGGATTTATTTGTAGGTTAATCTAATTATTAGAGTTACAATAACTTCCCACGGGCCAGAGCTGTATGGAGTTTGTAAATTGTAATGTAATGAAGCAGATGAAGCGTTATAGAAATATAATTTACTATCGAGCGGATCTTTATATAAATAGGAGCGGATGTATAATTATTAAGTATGACATATGTGTAGAATGTAAAGAGATCATTAAGAATATCCTTTATTTTTAACAATAAATCCGAACTGCCCTTTTCTGATAGTAAGAAACATATAGGATCAATAACGAACTCTCGGCTTGCACTTATGCTTCGATTTAAGCGTTTCTTGTTTTTGTAATTGTTTGTGAATGAATCTGATTATAATCAGGGTGAAAGAGGGTATTAAGTATACTTTTCGATCTAGCTAAAATTGAAGGATTCATGAAAGTTTTGCTTTATTATTGTGCTTTGAAGAGGAGTTGAGTTTCTTGGATTTATTTATAGGTTAATCTAATTATTAGAGTTACGATAACTTCCCACGGGCCAGAGCCGTATTGAGTATGTAAATTGTAATTTAATGAAGCAGATGAAGCGTTATAGAAATATAATTTACTATCGAGGGGATCTTTATATAAATAGGAGCGGATGTATAATTATTAAGTATGACATATGTGTAGAATGTAAAGAGATCATTAAGAATATCCTTTATTTTTAACAATAAATCCGAACTGCCCTTTCCTGATAGTAAGAAAAATATAGGATCAATAACGAACTCTCGGCTTGCACTTATGCTTCGATTTAAGCGTTTCTTGTTTTTGTAATTGTTTGTGAATGAATCTGATTATAATCAGGGTGAAAGAGGGTATTAAGTATACTTATCGATCTAGCTAAAATTGAAGGATTCATGAAGAAGTTTTGCTTTATTATTGTGCTTTGAAGAGGAGTTGAGTTTCTTGGATTTATTTATAGGTTAATCTAATTATTAGAGTTACGATAACTTCCCACGGGCCAGAGCCGTATTGAGTATGTAAATTGTAATGTAATGAAGCAGATGAAGCGTTATAGAAATATAATTTACTATCGAGCAGATCTTTATATAAATAGGAGCGGATGTATAATTATTAAGTATGACATATGTGTAGAATGTAAAGAGATCATTAAGAATATCCTTTATTTTTAACAATAAATCCGAACTGCCCTTTCCTGATAGTAAGAAAAATATAGGATCAATAACGAACTCTCGGCTTGCACTTATGCTTCGATTTAAGCGTTTCTTGTTTTTGTAATTGTTTGTGAATGAATCTGATTATAATCAGGGTGAAAGAGAGTATTAAATATACTTTTCGATCTAGCTATAATTGAGGGATTCATAAAGAAGTTTTGCCTTATTATTGTGCTTTGACGAGGAGTTGAGTTTCTTGGATTTATTTGTAGGTTAATCTAATTATTAGAGTTACGATAACTTCCCACGGGCCAGAGCTGTATGGAGTTAAATTGTAATGTAATGAAACAAATGAAGCGTTATAGAAATATAATTCAGTGCCGAGCGGATCTTTATATAAATAGAAGCGGATGTATAATTATTAAGTATGACATATGTGTAGAATGTAAAGAGATCATTAAGTAATATTGATGAATATCCTGATTTATATTATAATATGTTGAGATGAGAGACACTGTAGAGTTTGCGATAAACCGTTGTTGTGTTGAGGCAAACGTGGCTGTGAAAATCATATAAAGAGTGTATTACATCAAAACAATAAAAGCAATGTGCCACAACCACTGTGAATAAGGTAACTGTTGTTTAGATTCTGATCTGCTGAGATATTCCAACTAATTATAAACAGGGTGATACAAAATCATGGTAAAGGAAATTTATTATTAAATAAATTTAAAACTTATTGGAACCTTAGCTCCAAGATGTCCTTAGTCCAACACTGACGATAACTTTCGGAGCAGTATAGTATGGGGAACAAAAGCGAAATGGCATACAAAGCTGGCTTACTTTTGTGCTACGAGTGTGATAAGATTGACTATTACTGCCTCAATCGAAGTAATTCTAAACCTGCCACCATGGAAACTACTAGGTCTACAGCATATCGATTTATACACAGTCTAGCACCGATAAGTAAATTGCACGATGCTGACCATAAAAAATTATTAGATTAGATTCAATTTAGATGGAAGGAATCAAGTCTAAAACCAGATAAGAAGGATTGAGAGAGTAACAGCATACTCGAACTGGTATACAAACAGCTCCAAAACTAATTACAGGGCGAGAGTTGGAATATATGGAAAGATGTTGTTTCAGTAAGTTTCAGCAAGGTCATGATGGTGTTCTATGATCACCCCAACGCTAATCTAATCTAAGCTAGTTAAGGAGTATGTAGGATTAATGAAGTCTTTGCTGGTTTTGATGATGAGATGACTTGAAGAAGACTCCAGGTTGGGTAAGGGAGATCTATCTTCGGTTTCATATGCAGCAAGGTGTAAGGCCTTTGAGTTACACAATTCCTCAGCAATTTGAGAGGAGATGAATGGGTGTTTCATCCTGTTCCCCATGAAATCTACATTCGGATTCCTTTGCTAATCCAAGTTTAGTTAGCATGGAGCAAAAGAACTAATCTGGCCACCGCGAGAATTAACCTCTCGAAAGTGCAAAGATTAGCATGTGTATGCATAATGGGGGCTATGAGAACCTGCCCAACAGCAGCTATTGAAGTAGTATTGGATCTTGCCCCCCTCCACATTGTAGTGCAGGGCGTGGCGAAAAGAACCGCACTAAGAATGGTCAAGGAAGGAATGATTAGGCATACGCCTCAATCTCCTGACGGTGATCAAACCTGGGATATGCCCCGGGATGATATGTTAAAAAAATTTAGCTTTGTGAAGGAATTCACCATAAAGCTAAGTAACAGGAGCGAGTGGGATCATAACACCATCTTGAACTTGAATAGAAATGCCATCAAATGGTATTCTGATGGCTCCAAAACCGCACAAGGAACTGGAATAGGAATATATAGGCCTAGAACTACATATTTCGAAGCTTGGAAAATACCCAAGTATATTTTCAGGCGGAAATACACGCTATTGGAAGATGTGTTCAGTTCATTATGGATAGGAACTATCGGAAGCAGGAGATTATCATCGTGTCTGATAGTCAAGCAGCTCAAGGCGCTGAACTCATATGAAATCAGCTCAAGATGGTCTGGGAATGCCTAGGGAAACTAAATGACCTAGGCAAAAGAATAAAGTAACCCTCTGTGGGTTCCGGGTCACACATGAGTGGAGGAAACGAAATAACGGGATAACCTCGCAAAAAAAGGGCTGGAATGCCTTTTGTAGGGCCTGAACCCTTTTGCGGATTAAGTAGCAGTACAATACTGAAGAAACTAAAAATGGAATGGAGCAGAAAATCCAGTTACTGGGAAATCTCCAGGGAATGAGGCAAAGTAAAATTCTTCTGGGAACTTATACCAGAAGAGGTTTACAGAATGCATCAACCTGAGTAAGAACAATGTTCGCATATTAACAGGAATACTTTCAGGCCATTGTAGACTGAAAGGACACCTGAGTAAGCTTGGATTGGAAAAAGATCCTGAATGCAGATTCTGTGAGGAACAGAATGAAACACCCATCCACCCCCTGTCAAGCTGCGTGGCACTGTGCAACTCGAGGGCATTGCACCTGGGAGCATGTGAAATCGAGAACCCTCGATTAAGAGGGAGACTTACCTAGACTAGGGCCTGACATCCTACACTTTCTAAAAGGAATAGGATTGGAAGGCCAGCTGTAAAGCAGCAAGAATAGGGGACCAATAAGATCTTTTAGGTCGCAGTGTAACACCACCTTTCTATTTACATACATACATACATACATACAAGTTTAGTTAGATGTCTTTTCAGTTTAAAATGGCCTGAAAGTATTTCTGTTAATAAGCGAATATTGTTCTTATCTTCTTCTTTTCTCAGTGCCATTTCTCTTTTCAATTTCTTCAATATTCAAAAGGCTTCGGGAGGTTTCAGGAGGGTTACTTTATTCCTCTTGCCTAACTCGTGTACTATGCATTTCCAAACCATACTGGAACTGATTTCATGTGAGTTCAGCGCTGTTTGACCATCAGAGATAATGATAATCTCCTGCTTTCGATAATTCCTATCAATATTGAACTGGATGCATCTGTCAATAGCGTGTATTTCTCCCTGAAAGCTTTCGAAGTATTTGCTTCTAGAGCCGTATGTTGAAGTGTACGATTTGATGACATGTGCTTTGTGGTGGATTCTTTCACAAAGCTGAATCTTTTTGACATGGCATCCCGGGGCATGTTTCTTCATGATGAGACTTATGTGATTCTGATGCAATGAGGCCAAGAATGGAGCAGAGTTTTGCATTAAAACTATTACAAAATATACCCAAATTAATCTGAACGATTGAAGACGAGACTTGAAATGAATGCCAAAATAGATTACAACACCAATGAACGTTCTGCCAAGATATAAATTAACATTTTCTTTCTTCGTCGATCCACGTTTAACTCCGATCCCCGTACGCTACGATTTAGCAATTCCATTTATGTAATCTTCTCTGTAAATTGGGTAATTGTCCAGAAAGTCCAGCTTCCGGCGAAACTCGACTCAGCACGTTCAAATTACATTGTGCCCCATTCTGGGGGGGCATAATGAAGATTAACTGTTGTTCAGATTCCGCTAGGAATAAACTAGTGTCCTCGTGGCCCGGAGCGAACCAGCAGAGTAGGCCGCCTGGATGTACCGCGTAAGGGATCAATACACACTCCATAATACCCTTAAACTAAATGATGATACAGGGTGGTGCGTTAGTAGGAGCAAGTTTGAATCCGAGTTAGAGGAATGTCCTTTCCAAACGTATTGAAGTTGCGTATAAAAAAAATAGCAAGGTTTTAATTGAGTCGACGTTCAAAATAACGTGACCCGAAGCGTAATTCAGACCGTATATCTCCAAACCTTAGTTGGCATGTTTGAATTATGCAAGCTCCGACGGAATTTATGCGTTTAGCCGGCCGTAACTTGCCAAGTGCTTCCTGTTGTGATGCAAATTTATTGCTTCTGTCAGCGCTGGTTATTCCTAAGGGTCACCAGTCTTGTATTTATGGTCTACTAGCTCAAAACAGGCTAATATATACACGCGTCCAAACAGTCGAAAGTAAAGATTCAAACTTGGAAATCGCTTGAAATTCTTTAATTTTTTTTTCTTTTCATTAGAATCTTTACGTACACTGTAAAAAAAAGTTGCAGTAAAATTACATGTAAAATCGTTGGTAACAAAGTTGCCTACAATTTTACAGGTAAATTTGCTTCATAAGGTAAAATTTCTACCATCTAGTAAATTTCACATGCTGATGTGTTTTTCAAATATTGTACTGTAAAATTCGTATGTAATATTTATATGAACTCTATATTTACCGAACACTGAAGTAATTTTCATATGTATTTTTATAAAGAGAGCAAGCAACTTACCTAATTCTTTTATAGCACCTAATAGGTCATACTGAATCGCTCAACCAGGGATCAAGAATGAACACGCTTACGCGAAACCTACGATTGTTTGTGACGTACATGATATCATTGAGCCAATAATAAGTTCGACAAACGAATAGAATTACCTACGCGCACAGATAAATAATCCAATAACCAATCACATTGCGGCGTATGAATTTCGTATTTTCCATGATATCTATAGTTTTACCCGAAAATTCAAGTAAAAACAAATAAATATAAAAGATCCTCATATTTTTACAGCAAAATTAATAGTTCACTAGTAAAATTACTTTTAAAGTGCACTAAATACCCCAAAAAAATGTCAATTTTACACTTTTAAGTAAATTTTGAGAGTAAATACAAAATTGTACATGTTTTTTCCTGTATTTTCCTTTTGAATTTTTGTTACATCTTAAACTTACATGAAAAAGCTATAAATTTCACAGAAATTTTTTTTTCCATATTAAATATACTAGAAAAAACATGTAAAACAAAATTTACATGATTTATTGTGGTAAATTCACAACGTTATTACATGTAATATTCCTGATTTACCATGGCAAAATTACTGTAATTTTTTACAGTGTAGAAGTTGTTAAAAAGATTCTATCATTATAAGAATACATGCGTGCTCTGTTCCATCAGGGTATTGTGTTATAAGATTAAAATTTATATTATATATTATTGTGATCTCCCGGCTAATGCTTTAACAAGCAAAAGAAAAATAAATAAATAACTTTCTTTAATAAAACAGTGCAATCATTAATAACATGTATAATTCATTAACAAGTCTATACAGGAAATATATAAAAAAGTATGAGAACTCTTACTCAGGGTGAGTATAGTTATTTGGGATATTCAAACAAGTATTATCAATTATCCAGTATAATTTAGATTCTTTAATTCAAAAAGGAACTTTTAAAATATCCCGCACTATCATAAGAGAATAGAAAACCACCAACCACGTTTGCCAACTTATAAAAGCTCAGAATTTAAATCTCATACGAAATAATAATAATTTAAACAATGTTTTGACCAGATACCCTCGTTTATCGGTTCATACAGACGCCTGAGTACCTCGGAATGTGATTTCCTTGTAGTGACAATCCAGATTCGCTCGTATATTCACCTCCTTCGTGACATTCAGGATGTTGATTAGACTCGGAACAGCAAATACATGCACACTCCCATGTAGAATAAGTACCCAGATATAGTAAACACCAAACTTATGAATTTATCCCCTTCGATACCAGATATACCCCCGCAATATTGTTTAATTGATTTATATTTGATGAGAAATGACACAGCTTTTTCTCAGACTTTTCATCAACAACAACCCACACGTAACCAAGGATTTCATACATTTTCCTTCAACGAATTACATTGAGTCACTCCCCATTCAATCAAAATAGATACCTAGGATACCAGGCTATCGCACAGTTGTCAGACGATAAATTATATTCAACTTCCATGACTACTAATACGATTTAGTCGAAATTATACTGGACTTACAAACAGGTGCGTACATAAAATAATAATTACATTTCAATATGGTTGGTAGCTTTCCTCTTATGAAACACAGCAATATATATATATAAAGTATTTTTAGAATGAAGGATTTAAAGATAAATGAAATAACATTGCATACTATATTTGAAACCTTTAAATCCACTAGCCTACTAATTACAAAAATTATCCTGTATTTTTTCTCATAAAAGCTTCAATTCTACAAACAGCAGTTCCTGTGTATTAAAAAAAAATAATTATATATTCCTACACAGAATAATGTGATAAAACTGCAGAAGCAAATTTCCTGTAAGCTATCACATTGACGTGACAAAGAAGCGAAAGCAAATATGCAAGCTGTTTAGTCCGATTCCAACAACGAAAAGCTATTTTCTCATTGCTGGAGGCAATTACTAAGGTAAATAAGGTCGTGAACACGGTGGGATGCACTTCAAACGCTTCTTTATCTGATTTACGTCATCCTTGTTTCGTTTAAGCGGATGAATACTGGAAAGATCCTTTTTTAAAGAATGTGTTTGAAGTATTTAGTGCGAGTTGAGAAGGAGACACTTATAGTTCTTTTGACGTAAATGCTGCTGAAATAGAATTTGTCTTTGCCTGGGTGTTGTGTTGAATAAAGTCAATGTGTTATTTGCCAAACAAAGGACCAATGTTGTTTTTTCATTGTAGTTGTGTTAAGTTAAAACAGAAAAGTTTGAAACGAGTTGGAAAAAGAAGAGTTGTTAAGTCTGTGTACGAAAAAGGTTTGGAGAGAGTGTATAATTAACAAAAAAATTAAGTTGTGTAATACGTTAAAAACGATGTCCTATAGACTGCTAGAGAATTAAAACCTAAATTATTATCCAAAGATTATCAAATTCCTGAAGGATAGTGTTTTTGTTTAACGTTTGAGGACTTTAAGTTGAGGACATAAGTTTAGGAACTTGCAAATGTTTTATGGAAAATCGCAAGAATCTGTCTAGTTTCTAATTTTATAATATTTGATATTATCAACTATTGTCAAACATAAACGAAATTTTGTCAACATGGCTTCATTAAAAAAACCATCAACCATTACTAGTTTAGACCATCTTGCATAGTTCCTTTCTGAAGTATTGGCTAGCCACAGTCCAGTTGATGCTGTATATACTGACATGATCGGTTACATCAAACAATCGCACAAACCATACAGTGTTGACTTCATCTAGGTCGCTTGGCGGTTCTTGCAATCTGAGATGCACCATTCTTGCGTTCTGGCATCATCAAATGGAGAGGATAGTGGTTTAGGAAGCATACCATTACTGCTGTAAGAGTAGTTCTCACCGGTATTATTATTCCTAAACACGCAAACCCTGTGTATTTTGCTTAAACTCAGTTATAGGAGTTTTGTTACTGCATTTTTGAGAAGCGAATACGTGATTATGAGCCTGGCCATCATGAAGTGTGCCCAGTGCATCGTATTAGGTATGTTTTCCCATGGGCTTTTCTAACCAATATAAGTCAAGTCTCCCCCCTCTAAAGCTGTCTGTTGAGACCAAAATATTTCACTTCTTCTGACAGCTTTATTTCTTCACTACGGAGTATTAGGAGTCCAAGACAATCTGATTTCCTGCTTCTCGTAAATGCTGTTATGATCGTTTTGGAGGATGCGATAAGTTTAATAGAAAGTACCTATTAAATGTAATGCAAATCCAAAATATTTGATGCTGGTGAGTGAACACCTTCTAACCTACCCTTTATTATCTCCAATAATAAGCAGAACCCTTAATATGGTTAGGATCGAAAATCATTCAATCTGTATCAGATTACAGATCTATCTCTCGAAAAGGTAAAGTTAATGATTGATTTAGCTTATACTTAGCTGATCGTCGTCAATATGTAAAGTTGAAAATCGGTAATAACTGAGTTAATTCAAAAATAAGTCGAGTGTGATGTGCCGTAGGGCTCAGTGCTGGGGCCGATGTTATTTTTAATATTTATTAATGACCTGGAAGATAGTGCCTGCCAATCACACAAGGTTATTTTTGCTGACGATACTTCCCATACCTGGCATGCCTCTAATCATGAGGATTTGGAAAACTTAATAAATACTGGTGACTTCTCTAAAATCTCCTGTGAGTGATTTGGTGCAAATAAAATCATTCCTAACACTAATAAAACTAAATTATTACTTTATAAACATCAAATTACCTTTAATATATTTATTAATGCCTTCTCCCAAAGTTAATTTTTTTTTGGGGTTGTTACGAAGGCCGGCTTGGAGTGGGCTGGGCATATGCAATAGCTGTCTAAGAGCTTCTCATCTTCATGATATGCTCTCAGAGTCATGAGGCAGAACTTTGGTGAGCATGTTTCAGGTATAGTATGTTTTGATATCTTTGAGTCACGCGTGAGATTTTGTGGTCCTTGCAGGATTTCGAGCACTACAACAAACTTAACCATAATGTCGTCTTTAGCGATGAATCGTAATTCTGTCTTGGTATGCAAGATGGCCGTAAAAGGGTATGACTTTGCTGTTGAGAGGGATGCACACAGGACTATTGGAGTCCTATTGCCTATGGTAGCCGATCACCACTTCTTTTTATTCGAAGCAGTATGTTGATAATATCCTACAAACCACTTTACTTAGATGGTAGTCCACATGTCCTTTTTCAGCAAGACAACGCATGTGCCCATATTGCTCGTCGAACTATAGACTTTCTCCAAGAAGCAGGCGTTAATGTTTTGTCGTAACCATCCTGATAATTTAAATGCATTTCCTCACAAATTGGAGGCTGTATTGCTGGAAGGAACATTCTACTCATTTGATGAATTAATTAATTAAAAATTTTTTAGTCATTCCCTCGTTGTGAACGTATGCTGTGTACTGACTGAATTTGAAAAATGCAAAATGAATATTAAAAATGAAAAATTAAATCAGCTAGCTCAACGGGTAAAAATTTTTAAAAGTACGCAAAAGAACAATTAATCTCAGAATTACGCTAGCGAATTAAAACATAAAGCCACGACAAGTAAATTGTGGGTGAAAGAAATCTGACTTTCTTAATTACCCCAAAAATTGAAAAGGTTTAATCAAAATAAAAGAACAGAATTTTATACCCAATTGACGTTAATTAAAAAAAGAAAAAAAGTTAATTACAAATTTGCCCAGAAAAAAAAACCGTGAACAGACGGTTCTGCGTCTAAATTAAAAAACTGCAACGTGATTCTAAATTTACGAATTGGACAATGCTATTTCCTATACTAAGCAAGCAAAATATAATTTGTTCAGGAAGATATTCCTTAATAACCAATTCAATCCACGTGGTTTCAAATTAAACAAATAAAATTAAGCGTGGACAAATTCCAGCAAAAAAAAAAAAAACAAGAATGAAAGCTAAATAGCAAGAACAAAGCTTCTATTCACCCAAACCGAGGTGATTAATAATTTAAAAATGAAAGCAACGAAAAGCAAATAGAAAAACGGAAAATTTAACTTCTTTAAAATCTATAAGAGGTAATTAAAACTAAACCTGAAATATTCTTCCTGCACGAAATAATAAATGATCTTATAATCTAAAATGTGTACACAACGATATAATAAACAATTATTATTTAGCGAATTCCTTGATGACGAATAAAATAATGCACAGAATTCAATCTCTCTAATCATGTAAGAATCGAAATTCCATCCTGTATAATGCGAGAATTTGAATTCATTTTCTTAGTGCGTAGTTGATAAGTACCGTGGCATTTAAAAAAAAAAAACAAGCGCTGCCTCGCCGGAGACGACAATCTATTCCTTGTTTAAAGACTCGCGTAATTAAAATAACATGGTAATACTTTGTGTGTTATTTATTACTTCGTTCAATGTATGTTATCTCTTACTTTGTCCAATGTATGTTATCTATTACCTTGTTCAATGTATGTTATCTAAACACCGGTCGCCAATTCCCATGTTACGCTATCAGTAAGTCGTCTGAAGATCAGAAAATAACGCCTCCGTCATACTTGCGCCTTCTGTGAAGAAGGCGAACTAGTTATCGGTGCAAAATGACGTCACAACTAGAGTTTATAAAAACCCTTAACATAGCGGTTTTGGGGCAATTAGTTCGCGATCCTTCAAACTAGCTTCAGGAATAAGCACGCGTTCTCCTTCGTCGAGTGTCTCTAAATCTTAAAATTAAAACTTCTCATCTTAGTTTTTGCAATCAAAATACGCTTAAAATTCGAGAACAGGAAGCACAAGCTTTCCTCGAAAGGTGTTTTGATTAGCGATAAAAATTCCTGAAAATTACCCCCTTTTCTTGGCTTAAAAAAATTGTGTGTGTTGTGCAAAGTTTTGTGCCTAAAATTTGGCTTACGTGAAGAATTATCTTTCCCACATCGGCCGGTAAGATGTTCAAAAATTCTGCTTAAGACTAACCATTGCAAATACATAAAAATCGTAACTCGTTCGCTCTCTCTCTCTCTCTCTCTCTCTCTCCCTCAATAAATTAGTATGTTAAATTATTCATTAAGATAATTGTGTTTTGGTTTACTTTTTTTGTTGTTCACTTGTTATCCCATTTAATTGTGTAGCTTTTATAATAATATATATATAGCTTTAATATATAATTGTAAAAAATTATAAGTCGTTCTTTTATTTCGTCATTCTAAAAGAAGTTCAGTTTGAGCCCTTAGTGAAGTCCCGAGAGGAAGTCAGACTAGTAAAGAGAAAGCCGACGAGAAGGGTAAGTCGACAATCTTTAGGCTAACTAACGGCCCTGCTCCGACTGACGGAGGAAAACACAGTTGGGAAACATCTTTGGCTCAAATTACTAAAACCATTCGCTACCGAACAAAAAGTTTGTTTCCCAGCAGTGGCTCGCCGGTCAAAAGAGCAGGTGTGGGTTATCTGTGAGACGGAGTTTGGGATTGTCTTATTTGAATTTAGGCTGGCATCCCCAAAAGTCTCCAGATAGGAAAACCCGTTTTCGTTACAAAATGAAATAACAAAATGGCAGCAAAAATTTAAAAATTACGTCTACTTACCCCGGCATCTACCAAAGAACTGCCATGACAAGGTTAAACAGTCGTATACATATAAAATCCTACTCACGCGCTAACGCCTAACGCAACCGCACAAATCATCGAAGTAAACTACTAGAATAAACATTGAACAACATTAAATTAAAACAACTGAACACTTAAATTAAATAAATTAACCAATTAACTCATTAAGGTAAAGTCAGGTAAGTGTGTAACCGGGGTAAGTGTGTAGTTTGGCTATATTTATTTTTAAAATTGAAATACGGACGTCCTCTTGTTATAATACTAATGTACTAAACTTAGACGAGTTTTACAAATAAAAGTTCGCATCTCCTAACGTGTAATAACTTGAATGTCTTGTGAATATATCATACCTTATTAAACAGGTATCATATTAGTATTACACTCTTGGCCGAACTAAAGGATAATGCTATTAATATATAAAATGCGGAACGATTACACACTTGCACCATTTTGCTGGGTAAGTGTGTAGTATTGACACTGTTTAAAATTTCTCTTTTTTCTAGTAAACCGTTGATAATTATAAAAGGTGTATCTATTGAAGCCTTACAACTGGGCATATATTACGTACTTCTATGTGTAAAATTTATCAAAATGTCTTATTATGTGAACAGTGTTATATTTTCTTTGCACTATGCAATTTTTACTACACACTTACCTGACTTTACCTTAACTAAATCTTATACAAAAATAAACATTTAGATCTGTGTAAACTCTCCCGAAGCATTGACAAAGGCTGATCGGAGTAAACACGATAAAATCTATGCAACTTAAAAAAAAAAAAACTCTCGCGAAAACAAGGTGTCCGTCCACAGCATTATATTTGTGAAGTGCATTTGTCAAGATGTATTTTTTTTTTTTATTTCAGTAAAATAATTATTTTATATTATCAGTATGTAATTAGTACCATTTTAAATGTCAGGCACCATTATATTTAATGACAATATACAATATATAATATCCTTTTGTTTCATCATTTCGCTTATAAAACACCCTGTACTCGTATCTGGCTCAAATTCAACCCCTAATTCCGGCGTCCACTCTCCTTCTATTAAATTTCTCCGGTTAATTTCCTTTTAATTCGGTCCCCTGAAATTTTACGGAAATGCCGTTCCAGCACGCGCTCTGGCGACCGGATTATCGGGCCGTGATACCCCGGGCCCCCGTCAGGGGACGATGGGTAGGGGTTGGGAGCGGAGAGAGAAGGGTAGTGGAACGTTAGAAACCCGGAAATTCCCAGAATAGGCAGGTAGAGAACGTTGGACCCCCAGGAAGTAATTCGCGCTGCCGGAGTTCTGGGATTGACGCGGGGAAATATCTGGACTGAAATATGGGGGGGTTGGTTACGGGGTTGCCATATATACCCACTCGTATGTGACTTGAATTTGGATTCGGACGGGTTGGGAAATAGTGTGGATGATGATGGTCCGAATAAATAATATTTGGGCAATGGTTTTTTCTGTTTTTTTTTTTAATTTAATAGTAATTTTTTAGTACGTAATTCTTAACTTTATTGCCCAAAATTCATAGATGTTAAAAGCATAATAAAAGCATGCTACCCAATATTAAAAATAAAGACATACATTGATTGGAAATGAAGAAAACACTTTGGAAAATAGGGAAGATTGCAATGGTTAGGACACCTAGCAAGAATGGAGATTAAGAGAAGCGTGAAAGACATCTTAACGAAAGAGGAAAGATGGAGAGAGGCAACAGAAGAAGTTTTGTAATTTGAAACACAAAGGAAAAGACATAATGTATGTATGTATGTATGTATGTATGTAAATAGAAGGGTGGTGTTACGCTGCGACCTAAAAGATCTATTGTGTCCCCTATTCTTGCTGCTTTACACCTGGCCTATCCCAATCCTATTCCTTTTAGAAAGTGTAGGATATCTGAGGGCCCCAGTCTAGGTAAGTCTCCCTCTTCGATTTCACATGCTCCCAGGTACAATGCCCTCGAGTTGCACAGTGCTGCGCAGTTTGAGAGGAGGTGGATGGATGTTTCATCCTGTTCCACACAAAATCTGCATTCAGGATCTTTTCCAATCCAAGCTTACTCAAATGTCCTTTCAGTCTACAATGGCCTGAAAGTATTCCTGTTAATATGCGAACATTGTACTTACTCAGGTTGATGCATTCTGTAAACCTCTTCTAGTTAAAAGTTCCCAGAAGAATTTTACTTTGCCTCATTCCCTGGAGATTTTCCCAGTAACTGGATTTTCACTGCTCTATTTCCATTTTTAGTTTCTTCAGTATTGTACTGCTACTTAACCCGCAAAAGGGTTCACGCCCTACAAAAGGCATTCCAGCCCCTTTTTTTGCGAGGTTATCCGTTATTTCGTTTCCTTCCACTCCTGTGTGACCCGGAACCCACAGTGGGTTACTTTATTTCTTTTGCCTAGCTCATTTAGTTTACCTAGGCATTCCCAGACCATCTTGGAGCTGATTTCATATGAGTTCAGCGCCTGATGGCTGCTTGACTATCAGGCACGATTATAAATCTCCTGCTTCCGATAGTTCCTATCCATAATGAACTGAACACATCTTCCAATAGCGTGTATTCCGCCTGAAATATACTTGGGTATTTTCCCAAGCTTTCGAAATATGTATTCTAGGCCCATAATTCCTATTCCAGTTCCTTCTGCCGTTTGGGAGCCATCAGTGTACCATTTGATGCATTTCTATTCAAGTTCAAGATGGTGTTATGATCCCACTCGCTCCTGTTACTTAGCTTTATGGTGAATTCTTTCACAAAGCTAAAGGAAAAGACAAGAAGAGCTACTAGTAAGCTACATATATATCTTCATGATGGAAACAGGTGCACAGTTTTGCACCTAAGAGGACTCGATAAGGTGACTGGATCAAGGAATCAATGTGTTTTCAGCCAGAATCACCTAATAAAAAATCTACTGATATAGGTGAAGTTTCTATAATAAGTGTTTTGAAGCAATACTCTAAGATAGTATCAAAGCATCTCGCTGAAATCATCAACTTGTCAATTAGCAGCGATATTTTTCCCTCTGCTGTTGAGTATTTAGCTATTGTACCTATTCACACGAAAGATGATCCCCGTAATATTGAAAACTACAGACCAATATCACTTTCAAGCATTTTTTCTAAGATTATTATAATTTCCTTGTAGCTAATAAAATTTATTCTTATATATGATATTGAATGGGTTCAATATATGCTTGACCAGATAAATCCAGGAAACTTTGTTGCAGCTATTTTATTCGACCGTTCTAAGGATTTTGATTCTGTTAACATCTCTAAGAAAATTCATAATATGGGGATTTTAATGACTGGATTCGTCCATGTCCGAAAAATAGGAAAATTATTGGCAAGATGTACAACGAGACTCCCATTTTGTATTGCAGATTCTGATTCTACGCCATCAAGTATGTAGTTTTTGTTTGAAACTGAAAAAGAAAAAATACACAAAAAGCAGAAACAAGCAAACATGATTTTGTGTTTTTTTTCTTATTTTAACATTAAATAACATTTCAAAAAGCCATTCAACAACGAGAACTTTATTTTATGAATACACCCTCCATAGCCCTTCATTACTGTTCAAAATATTCAACACTACTAATTTGTATTGGATCAATAATTAATATCTAAATGGGATCGGACAATGTGTAAGTATTCACAGCTTGTCAAGTACTGAATAAAGTACGGTTTTGTATCGTTGAATAGCATTCCAATTGCGAATAAATAAATGTGTCGAAGTGAAGGGGCATAGTTTCGAACACATGGCTTTTTGAAATGTTAGTTTATGTTAAATTAGAAAAACACAAAATCATGTTTGCTTCGGTTCTCTTTTTTGTGTATTTTTTCTAGACGTTCACAATCATGTTTTTTTTGCGATTACAGCGCAATCTGTTACGAATCGAAAAAAAGTGTCAAACAAAAACTACATACTTGATGGTGTAGAATCCAAATCTGCAATACAAAATGGGGGTTCGCATTTAAGATTTCAAAGTTGTCCCCCCTCCCATTCTGGGGGGGGGGGGGATCGAGTTTGACACCATTCAGTGAGCCCCCTACATTATAACAAATCTTATTAAGATCTTTTTTTGATTTTATGCAGTGTTTTAGAGATATTCCGTTGCCTCAAGATAAAAAAATCACCCAGTATATGCTGGCAAATTTTTTATACGCTGACGGCACGTTCATAACGTTATCAGTATCGGATAAGCAAAAATTAGTTAGTAAAATTAAAAACGCAATTTAAGAAATTAGTAATTGGTGCTCAACAAATAGGTTAATAATTAATCACAAAAAAAAAATATTAAATAATGAATGTAATCTAATCCAACTTAATATGGCTGATAATAAAATCCAATCTAGATAATTCTAGACCTTTATATTTTGACATCTTCATTGTTGCGTATAATGCACTAAGTGGCCGTATTATCTCAGATAACAGTTTTTTTTTGCAATCTCATTGGTGTCTCAGTCAATTTCTTGGCAAGCTCACACTGTATATACAAGTTTTCCAAAGAACATCTACTCATTCAATTTGGTTATCACTATTTCTGGCCTAAGTTTTATTGGCATTAATTTTTAAATTTCTGACTGCTAGAAGACGCTTCGTTCCACATCTTCAATTTTGCGCCAAACTTTTAGCTCCGATTTTCTCATCCTAATAACTTCAAACATACGATCTCCCATTTCATCCGTTCCTACTCGCGATGCATCTTTACCAAATCCAGCATCCCACGCGCTGTATGTATTTCATTAAAATCGATAATCTCTTTCTGATACCGGCACTTCAAAAACTCTTTCAACTTTGACCGTCACGTCGTACAACACACATACATACTACATCACGTAGAACGAGTTGAGATTCAACTGACATGTCCAGTTCTAGAGTTGTTATCGGATCTCGTGCGGAAAAATGGCTCGTTTGCTCAGCTCTTTCAAGATATCGGGTTGCCTAGATGTTCCCGTTTAAGTTTGTGTAAAGGTCAAGACGAGAGGGGCGCCTTAAGGGTCCGCGGCTGTCATTACCAGAGCAGGCTTTGTGCGCTCTTTTCCCGACGAACGAGAAGAATTTGGGATGTTGAGAAGTCGAAATGCGGGGTGTTTTTATTTATTATCAGTTCTCGCATAATAGAGAGGATATAAGAATGTTTTTTTTTGATTCATCTGAGGATATAGCTTGGAGGAACATTCTGTCATCCTACAAAAATGTTTCGGGAATGATTCTAAATAGAAACAATCTAGGAATGGTATCGTTTGAAATATTTAAGATACGAGTGTGTTTATTTTTATGAATATTTATAGAACTATATCGCTCTCTCGTGCTGGCTTAAAATTGTAACTTTGACAGGTATAATATTATTGAAATCCTATAGACTGACATTATAATTTCTTGCTTTCCATTTACCAGTTGACTCACCTCACTTCAGTACGTTAAGTTACAAACTGCTCATGTCAAACATAGATATTTACATATATCAGAAAGCCTTGTGAACAGAGATATACACTGAAAAAAAAAGTTGCAGTAAAATTACATGTAAAATCGTTGGTAACAAAGTTGCCTACAATTTTACAGGTAAATTTGCTCATAAGGTAAAATTTCTACATAGTAAATTTCACATGCTGATGTGTTTTCAAAGATTGTACTGTAAAATTCGTATGCTAATTAATTTATATGAAACTCTATAGTTACCGAACACTGAAGTAATTTTTCATTATGTGATGTATTTTTATAAAGAGAGCCAAGCAACTTATCTAATTCTTTTATAGCACCTAATAGGTCCATAGCTGGGAATCGCGCAACCAAGGATCCAAGAATGAACACGCTTACGCGAAAACCTACGATTGTTTGTGACGTACATGATATCATGCGCCCAGGTTCGACAAACGAATAGATTACCTACGCGCACAGATAAATAATGCAATAAACCAATGCACATGCGGCGTATTGAAATTCGTTATTTCCATGACATCGATAGTTTTACCCGAAAATTCAAATAAAAAACAAATTAAATATAAAAATCCTCATATTTTACAAGCAAAATTAATAGTTCACTTAGGTAAAATTACTTTTAAAGTGCACTAAATACCCAAAAAAATATCAATTTTACACTTTTAAGTAAATTTTGAGAGTAAATACAAAATTGTACATGTTTTTTCCTTATTTCCTTTTGAATTTTGTTACATCTTAAAACTGACATGAAAAAGCTATAAATTTTACCGAAATTTCTTTTCCATGTTTAAATATTATCCTAGAAAAAACATGTAAAACAAAATGTACATGATTTATTGTGGTAAATTCACAACGTTATTACATGTAAAATTACTGTAACTTTTTAGAGTGTAGACAAGGTACTTAGTTAATATAATAAGTAAATACTTTGAAGGGAGGCGGCTCAAATCGAAAGGGAGACAGACGCTGAGGTGAAAGCAGGAGTACCGCAAGGTTCTGTCCTTGGTTCTGTGAAGATTCCTCCTCTCCAAAAAAAAAAAACAGATATTTAATGATGAAAGTATCTTTAAAGCAATATTTTCTTTGGGTGAACTGCGACTAAAAGTAGATTCTCTCTAGATTCTCTCTTAGATTGTAGCAATTATTTGTTAGTGTTGGTGCATGTAGAGGAGATGTTAAAGACATGTTGATTGTCAAAATTCCGACGTCCAAAACCAATAAATCTCGATGTTTTGTTATTGGCATTGAAATATACGAAAAATATATCAGATTTAGATCACCCGGAACAAGAGACAATCAACTGCTTTTCAGTTGCAATACGAAACGTAATGGCTGGAAGTCATCAGCGGTGATAGAATCCCATGTGAAAGAATCCGTACAACACAAAGCCCTGATACCAAATCGAATTTTACGCAGAGATCCAGCTGAAGAAGCGAGCTCAAGCAATGCTGCAACCAGCCAAGAGATGCTCCAAATAAATTCTTGTTGAAAACCGTATTGGTTGTAAAGTTAATATACGTATTGCTGTGGCAACCCGCGTTACCGCTGAGTGTATTTTAAGTTGCCTAATTTGTCATGATTTTCCGTTCTGCTGAATCACTGTATCGAGAAATTTCCACAATAATGTTTAAGTTTGTATTAATTTTAGTTGAAGAGTTAATTGTATAATTTATTTAATTAAGTGTTAAGTTTTTCTAAATTAATTTCATTCTTTAAGATGTCTTTTATTTGCTCATGTTGTTTAGCGCCTGTTCTAGTAGATTTTGTCGGTGATTTGCACAACTGGGTTGTGCGTGGTATGAAAAACGACTGTAGCATTTTATGAAGCAGTTCCTTGGTAGATGTTAGAGTGAGTACATGTATTTTTTAATTCCTTGCTGCCATTTGTGTTTCATTTTGTAATTCTTGAGAATTTAATTTGCTTAAATTGTTTTATTCTTGTCCATCAAGGAATTCGGTTGATAATAATTGTTATTATGTTGATATGTGCACATTTTAGATATAAGATCATTTATTATTTTTGTGCAGGAAGATATATATGTGCACATTTTAGATATAAAATCATTTATTATTTTTGTGCAGGAAGATATATATTTTAGTTGTAATTTTTTTTTATTATATTTTAAAGAATTAATTTTTCCGTTTTTCCATTTTGCTGTTTTGTTTTTAATTAATCACCTCGGGTTGGGTGAATAGAAGCATTGTTCTTGCTTTTAGTTTTCATTTTTGTATAATTTCTAGTATTCCACGAATTTATTTTATTTTAATTTGAAATCACGTAGATTGAATTAGTATATTAGAATTATCTTCCTGAACAAACTAATCTTTTGCTTTGTATAGGAAATAGCATTGTCGTATTGTAATTTAGAATCACATGCAGTTTTTAAATTTAGCCAGAATCACCAGTTCACGGTTTTTATTTCTGCAATTTGTAATTAACCTTTTGTTTCCTTTTTTTTATAATAAGATTTTAATTGTTAATTGGCATCTTTGGGTAAAAAATTCTGTTCTTTTATTTTAAATTAAACCTTTTCAATTGTTGGGGTATTAAAGAAAGTCAGTTTTCATTCACTCACAATTTACTTTTCGTGGTTAGATTCAAGTTTTAATTTGCGAGGGTAACTCTGAGATTAATTGTTCTTTTGCGCCCTTTTAAAAAAATTTATCCGTTGAGCTAGCTAATTTTCTTTTTCATTTTTAATATTCATTTTGCATTTTCAATTCACTCAGTACACAGCAGTATTTATATACAAATATATTTAGAATCGTGCAATAAAAAAATTGTTGCATGGGTTTAATAGATACCGACTGACACTTAAATATTTTTTTTTTTAATTTTCTCTGGGAATATAATTTTGCTGTCAGGGTTTCCATCGATATTTAAGATCGTACATATTATCGTAATAGTTTCTTATAGGTGTAAAATAATCGCTTATTATTTTACCGTATAGATGATTATACCTTTGATCAAACTATTTTTACCGGAACCTCAGCTCGAGAGCGGCAACGGACTGTGTAGTAAATTAATCGTATTTGGGGCGAAATTTCCACCTTATTAAGTATACATTTCCTCCTCGATTGAAGGACGCCGTATCTACCCCCACGCAATGACGGTAATGAAGTGCAAAAGGTCAGAACACAACACCTGTTTGAAGATGTGGCGTTTCATGATACTTTTTTTTTTCACGCGAAGTTATTTTCGTCATCGAGAGATACATATGGTTGCACCGATTAAAGAGTCTTACATAGCGATATTGGTAAAGTCAAATGGTTTTTATAATTTAATTATCGAGGCTACCCGAGTATAAATTAAAATATACCTAATCTGCAAACATTTCGACAAGTTGTAATCATCAGAACATCAGTCCTGAAAATTTTAATACAAGAACGAATTCAACATGAATTATTAAACGTATGCAGTTTTTTCCATGGCACTTTGGCGATCTTTTCTATTAGAAACTCAGGCATTTAAAATGATTGCTTCATGTTTAAAATATACAGGGTATTCCACGTAACTGGTTCATTAAAAGTTTATGATTTTCTATTATTTACTTATATTTGAGATTTTGGCACCAGTATCTGTTCGATTGAACTATAAATGCAAAATAACCTTAACCAAAAATATCACTTCCGGTTGACCGGAAATGGATTCAATTTGTTATTGTTAAATAGAATGATATAATTTTTTATCATTTTTGGATTCTACAACTATAAAATACGTCAGTTTTCATTAGCTATTCCTATAGCTACATGTTTGCCGTTTTGAGTTTATTTAAGTTTTTCCTTTTTTTTAGTCATAATCATTGCATCATTGAGAAATTAATATCTCGGTTAATACTACAAGTAGAGACCTCCAAAATTTGCTGATGTTATGAATGTAGATTATACTCTAAAGAACGGTAAGCACACTTTACATTCTAACATACAAGGTGTTCAAAACTGAGGAAAAAGTGACATATTTTGAAAATGCAGAAAACTCATTTTTTTAAATAGAACACCCTGTATTTTAATTCGGAATTAGGAAGTAAATATCATCCCCTATCACTTTATATGAGCATTCCTCATACCTATCTTAATAGATTTGAAATATGAGCGACTTTTGCTAAACAGACTAAGTAGCCCTATCTTTAAATGTTTGTAGCTGGCTCTGAAATGGATTCACGTCAAATTCATGTATTATTTTTGAATAACCATACAAGAATGTCTGTTCGAATAGTCATTTTTATTAATATTGCGTTGTACGAAAGTGTAATTACAATGATATACATAAACACTTTTGGTTAGTCAATGAATTTGACATTAATTCCATTCAGAGCCAGCGACAAACACGCAACATGTAGCTATAGGAATAGCTAATGAAAACTGATGAGTTTCTGGTCGTAGAATCCAAAAATGAATAAAAAATTATATCATTTTCTATTTAAAATAAGAAAGTGACATCCATTTCCGGTCAACCGGAAGTGATATTTTGGTTAAGGTATTTTACATTTATAGTTCCAATCGAACAGATACTGGTGCCAAAATCTCAAATATAAGTAAATAATAGAACATCATAAACTTTTAATGAACCAGTTACGTGGAATACCTGTATATTGAGTGTTATATATTTCTGTAAATCCCCAACAATAGAAGGGATTTCTGAAAACCAAAGGAACAAAATTCAGTATCCAAATTTTCCTTCTGCACTGAAGCTAGTTCCTCATAGCTAAAAATTACTGCGGCTTTAAACCTGGACAACATATTCATACGATCTGATTCACAACTTGAGAACACCAGTTGCGACCCAATATTTTTACTAACTGTCAATGAATCTTACATAATAACTCAGTATGAATTAAATGATTTGGTATGTGACCTGGCATTGCCAAAAAGCATCGGAACTTGTTTGTTCCATACTTCAACAGTGCTACTTCTTACAGCGTCACTATATACCAAAACTGGAATTTAACACTATCTTTGTCTGTCATGATATTGATGGTTTAATAAAGGAGCTTAATGTGGAAACCTTCCGAGTGACGTATTTTCATAGATTCATCGAAATACAGCCTAAAAGCTGTTTTGCTTCATAATGGAAACAAAAAAGCATCACACATTCAGTGACAATGAAAGAAAACCTATGACAACTTAGACGATCATACTAAATCACGTTAAATATGAACGGATATTTGTGGGGATTTAAAAGTGATAGGTATATTGTTAAGACTTCAAGGGGGTTTTACAAAATATTGCTGTTTTTTTCTAAAAAAACATTACAATAAGAAACATTGGCCTTATAAAACTTCTTTTGAAACCTGATACTTGAAACACGAAATATTCCCTTCCCCTCACTTGCTAACACCGGAAAAGTAATGCTTCCATCTCTCCACATTGAACTCGGACTAATGAAAAATTTTCTCAAAGTCATGAGGAAAAAAGGGAATGGTTTCAAGTATCTAAATATTTCAATCAATGAAGAGATGCTAAACTAAAACAAGGCATATTTATTGGGCCTCAAATAAGAAAGCTTCTATAGATGTGATTTTCTAAATGAAAAGGATTTGGCAGCTCGGAAGCGTTTTGTGATTGTAGTGATAGGATTTTTGGACAACAAGAAAGATGAAGACAAAAATACTCCAAACTGTGGTACTGGTAATGCTGCAAACTTCTCCTAGACCCCTCACCACAAACTGCATTAAACTGGACGTACGTTTCAATAGCCGCAGCAGCAGTGTTTCTGCTGCTGATGATAATAGCTTTGCTATCGAAACGTACCTCCAGTTTAGTGCAATTTGTGGTGAGGGGTCTAGGAGAAGTTTGCAGAAGAAAGATGACACTATAAAAATATCATAGATGAGCTCTTGAAAGTCTAGGCTGTCGTATGTCTATTAATACTGCATTGTTTACATTGCCATTTGGATATTTCTTTCCGAAAAAATGAAGTGTGGTAAGTGATAAGCAAGGAGAGGAGTTTAATCAAGACATCATGACTATAGAAACAAGGTAGCAGGGATGCTGGAACGCATATATGTTAGGCGCTTACTACTGCTTCTCAAGAAGAGATGACGCTACAGAATACAAGAGAAAAAATGAAAGTTGTTGTCTCCCTATACATCTTAATAATAAATATATTTTTTATTCACATAATTCTCAGTAATGTCTTTGCATAGATTTAACCATATTTGCTTGTTTATATTAAATAAATATTATTAGAATGTAAAATTATTGTATTGATTACGTCTTACAGTAATTTGCTTATTATTTTCGCATTTGGCACTACAAAATGCTTCATGTACATCTATTTTTATTAATGTTACTTCAAAAAAGTTAAATTTGTTTGCCTGGGTTATTAATAAGCGACTAGTGACATATACACAGGCAGTGACGTCATGTCAATAAACTACTCCCTGTTTCATTTTGGTGTGCACTTTGTCCCATCTGAATATAAACTTCGAGGTGCAAATATGTAATATAATTAATCTTCTTGCAAAGCCAAAGGTTCGCCTAGCTTGCTACAGCAATGTAACACATTGACTGAAACACAGTTCAACGTTTAGCTCAACATAAGTCTGCTATTTAATACAACAAAACTAATTATCTGGAAATAGCAGTTTCCTACAGGAAAACAACACCTACAGGGTGTCCCACCGAACTGGGTCATTAGATTTTTTTTGAACTTGTAGTAGGAATTTGATTTTGGAACTTGCAGTATGGTCATGGGCCACTGTGGTCTATTTAAGGAAAGTATTTTCAACTTTATAGCACTTTCGATATACAGGGTGTTTGATACATACTTTCTTATTTTAAATAGAACGGTACAATTTTTATCGGTACAATGGATGTATCGAATAATTTGCAATTAGTTTACATGAGGGTTCCCTATCCCTAAACTTGACCGTTTTTGAGATATTTTCATTTTCGTGGATTTTTTGACATTTGCACTCTTTCAAATAAAATCAAATATTTCATGAGATAGCAGATATTTAGTGGTTCTACTAAAGTCGTACTAAAGTTCTGTATACTAGAAAAGTTGCTTTTTATCTTGCTATGGCTTGCTTTAAATATAATCATTCTGATGCCAAAAAATCAAGTTAATGTTTTACTGCCGTTTGCACCGTCTGTGATTAACATTTTAATTAACTAATCAAAGATTAAATTTAATTACGAATTAAATATGAATTGGATTGCACCAAACAAATTTAATTAATGATTTGTTAAATAAAAAGTTTGCGACAGAAACATAGGTTGGTAGTGCGTTGAGTTTAGTTTTTAGTCAAAAATCGTATTTATATTGGGAACACTGTTTCATCATAATGAAAATTGCCGCTATGCGAATACGCGATTTTAAGCGGCATTTGAAAGTTATTGGAATTTAAGCTGAAGCAAATTGCTACAGAATTAGATATTGAAATAAAAAAGTTGAGTAGTAGTTTTAAAAAATGAAATTAATATGTGAATGGCAGGTTTTTTTTTCATTATGCAATTCTTTTAATTTGTTTGTTCCGCAAAAGCTCCAATTTTTGATACTTTATTTGACCTCTGCTATTACTTGTTAGAATTATTTTATTATTACCATCATTTCCTTATATATTTTGTTCCTTTTATTTAATAAATAAATGATTAATTACATACACAATATTTCTTTAAAAAAAATCGAAGTAATAATGCATTTAGAGTAAATAAAATTTATTTCGTTTATACAAAAGCCAAAGAAAACAAACAAAAAAAAATGTTTAAAAGTTAATTTCTATATAGCAATGAATTACAAATTGTTGAAATAATTATTAATTAGTAATGCCTGTGTTGCAGCAGGTACATCATCAACAGCGTCATAATTAATCTCATGAAGTTGTCCATTTAAAATTTCTTGATTTAATTTTTCTTCATTGATTTCCTCTTTACCCATATTTATGGCTATATTGTGCAATACTGAGGTATCAACTATTACTGCCATAAAGATATCCAGCTTTAAGCGTTAACCATATGCCAGTATTGGAAAACATTCTCCCTTAAACATGCTTTCAATGACATTCCGTGTTATATATATGGCTTTCATAATAACGATTTTCACACTGTTTCAGAATTTAACAGAGAGGTCAAATAAATATGTTTTTGAGGCATATCCACTGAACTTATATGGAAAAGAATAAAAATCGTTGAAGTGGTGTATTTCCCTGGCCATCGTACTACAAATATGCATTATTTTTAAATTAGCATCATATAAAAATTGTGAATTTATAGATAGATATCCTTTCCTATTACGAAATACCTCCGGGTCATTTCCACCTGAAACCAGGAGTAATCCTCAAATACATTTATTGTTAATTTTTATTTCAGGAATTAATTTTTGATTTACCTTGGACTTTCTAAAACCCTGCCAAATATATACTTCTTGCACGCCGCTATATCTTGTCCTAATCTTAATTTCAATTTACAGTCACAAGATATTTGTATTATAACCAGAAACCGCATAACATAACCTATAATCGTCTATAAACACGATTGGAAACAAAGAAACCACTCTTGCGCTAACTTTAATTATGAGTTAATTCGTACCTTGGGTACTGATTAAAGATAATTACGAATTAAGGATTTAATTATTAGTTAAGCAATCGGTGCAAGCGAGTTTAAACTTTAATTATTTAAGTTTTAATTATAACTTAAATCACAAGGTGAAACTCAACTAACGTTGAGTATACAAAAAATGGTTGAATGTAGGAATCTTTTTTTTTCTCGGTGTTAGATTAGTCGTCACGATAAACTTGGTTTCCATATCACTTATGATTATTGAAGTATCAACGAGCAAGACGAGAATATTATAGTTTGTTGGGGAATCATCAATACGTAAAATAAATAAAAAGCGATCAAGCACACATCCTCGCGGAACCCCATACTTTTCCAAAACATTTCCCGGAGAATTTTACGCAATTAAATCTCTGGAAAATTAATCCTCCATCCAGCGGACCTCCTTTGCGCATGGGGTAAGCGCGTCTATAGTGGCGGAACCATAGGCGGCGTTGCCGTAGCTTATTGATTACAATGCTGGGGAACTCGGAAACACGAGGAGCCACACCGCTGGCCAAGTATTCGCGTAGCGAATGCTCGACGACCGTGTCATGTGCCATTCGCGCACAGTAGCGCTTCAGGGGAACTCACAAGCACGTGCTCCTGATAGTACACTCTCCTAATAACTCGTACTGACTGACGATCTTCCAGTGCGGTATTAGTGAGTAAGTTAAAGGGATTCAGCCATGGGTGATTTTCCTGACGTCATCGACCTCAACGTCGGTGGAGTGTTTTATACGACCTCCTTGGAGACGTTAGTGAGTCAAGGGGAATCGCAACTCGCTGCCATATTCACAGGGAAAGAACCAGTAGTCAAAGATACGAAAGGAAGATATTTCTTGGATAGAGACGGCGTTCTCTTCAGATACGTCTTGGATTATTTGCGCGACGGCACAATCGTCCTTCCAGATTGCTTCAGAGAGAAGGAACGCTTGAAGAGGGAAGCCGAGAAGTACGGCCTACCGGGACTCTGCGAGGCCATCAACGAGAGAACCAAAGCATCTGGGGTCATCACCGTCGGCTACAGAGGAAGCTTCCAGTTCGGCAAAGACGGCTTGGCCGACGTAAAGTTCAGAAAGCTATCGAGGATCTTGGTGTGCGGTAGAGTCACATTGTGTCGCGACGTCTTCGGGGAATCTTTAAACGAGAGCCGAGATCCGGATCACGGGCAATCGGAAAGATACACCTCCAGATTCTTCCTGAAGCACTCCTTCTTGGAGCAGGCTTTCGAGAATCTGATCGAGCAGGGGTTCAAGTTGACGGGAAGCTGCGGTTCCGGGACGGCGGGCAGCGCTGCCGAATTGAAACCCGGAGTCGATGCTGAAGAGAATCGCTGGAATCACTATAACGAATTCGTTTTCGTGCGGGAATAGTTCGGACAGTTCTCATATCGTAAAATCATAAAATAACCTTGATAAGATCTCCTTTGATTACGTGTGCTCGTGTGTCTCTTCAAAAAAGGACATGGAAGGACGTGTGAATGGAAAATGGAATACTCCTGAAGAATTAGTTGTAAGTATTAGATGCTTCATGAAGAGGAAATCTGAGTGAAAGCATTATAAAATGTCAATATAACGAGTCAAATACTCATAAACAGTAGCACTGTTAACATTATAATATATATAATGTAATCATTATAATATATATTTAATGTTTAAAATATTTATTCGTGTCCAATTTATCTATGGCTTATGAAAAGGACATTATGAAATATCAATGTATTGACACAAATGCACATAAAGAGTGGCACTGTTAACATTATAATACATATTTAATAAAATCATTGCGATATATATATTACAATGTAAATATGGTACATGAAAGATTTAAAATATTTCCTTTTTTTCCGTTTAGAATTGATATATGGATTATGAAAAGCAGATCTGAGTAAAAACATTACGAAATGTCAATGTATTGACACAAAATACTCATAAACGCTCTGGCACTGATAACATTATAATCATTATCATGTGTATGTATATTTAAAATAAAATACTTTTTTTTCCTGTGCAATTGATCTACGAATTATGAACAGAACTTCCTGAATGCAGTGACCTATTTAACTTTATTTTAGTTTTTAATGCATTACAATCTGCCTAGAATCTTTTTCGATGATTAACTTTGAAAATGATGGAAACTTAAGCATAGTAACCTTAGATTATAATACATTAAAAACTGAAATAAATTTAAAAAAAGCTGCTACACTCACGAAGTTTTATTGCACAATTATAAACTATGACTTTTATACGATAAAAAAAACGCAAAATTGTTTTTAGTTTAGATTGTGCTGGAATTTTCTAAAATATAATAATACTTTTTTAATTTTTTTAACCGCCAAAGTTAGGGTAGATGTAGGCTAAACATACTCTAGGGTGATTACCGACGTTTCGACAACAATTTCGCAATAGGACAAACCAACGTCTCGATAATCAACAATTCTACCCCTGTTAAAGTCACCAACACAGTGATAATTTTGACGTCTTTAAACTCTAGGCATTTTGCTACGCTTAACACTCGTAGACGGATTGAGGTACGATAACTAAACATTTCTGTACTAGTCGGCTGTCATAAACCGGTTTCTTCACAAAAAATTAAAGGATATTTTTTTCCGTAAAAAATTATCACAGATAAAAAGTTCACATTCGGCCATAGTTTGCTTTAAATATAGTCATTCTGATGTCAAAAAATCAAATTAAACAAATTATTATTTCTAGGTGTAACGCTTCTAAGACCACTGAGAATATTTTAGGAAATTCCAGCAAAATTCAATCTGAAGAATTTTCCGTTATTCAGTACTAAAAAATTACTTTATTTTTAAATTATATTCTGAATCATCAAAATTAGAACCATGTGTAGATGTACCATCGAAAACAAAAGTCTTGACTCAGAATTATACAGAGAAATATTGAAATACTGAAGAAATTGCAATGTTTCTATCTCTATTTATGTCAAACTTGAATCAAGACTTTTGCCTTTGATATACCTCTAAAGGGTGCCTCCTAGAAGTAATGCATTGGATCGCCAACATTGGGTCAGTAATGACCCTAGAAGTATATCTAGCATCATTGCTGAAAAGAAATATTAATTAAAAATATTTTAGTTTTTGATATTATGAATTCACATTTTACATATTCCAATTGAATATTGAAATATCGAATTTCCAAAAATAATTTACCTAACCGCAATTCAACTTTGAAATATCATGATATACTATCATCACTCGTAAACGATTTTATTATCCTGCGTGCAAATATCTGCTTAGAAATTCCACGAAAAATGTATATTTACAAAATCCCACAACATAAGTATAACTTGATTTTTTTTTTAGATGGGTAGAAAGATAATAATTTATTTTGGGAGGGGGATGAAATGTAACACCCTGATCAGGGTATAAGAATAACCATTCCCATAAGGGGAATTGTATCGTATTGAATATAATAGCTATTCGAACATGTATTTTTTAATAACAATTATTATCGTAATAATAATTCACTTTATTGCCTCATAAGTAGATTCAAATACATATACCGTACGATGAATATAAACCAAAAAAAAAAATAAATCATCTAATGGTGTTCTTCCTTTATCCTTGAGTGCGATTTTATTTATAATTTTTGACGGAAACGATCATTTCCTTCGTGTGGTACTCTCAATCTAGTCATTCTTCCTTCTAAACAGGATTCTTCTTTAATTCATATATCCACTCTTAATTTTATTTTACACAAAAACATCGAAATTTAAAGCTTTTCGAAAACGAAGTTTAAACATTATTTTTTTTATATTATTGGGGAAATCAGAATATTAAGTAATAGCAATAAAAAAATAAATAACATAAACTGTAGAACCAAAGTTCCTAATATACTGCTAATCTTGTCTTTTAAAGCTTCTTTTCTTGAAAATAAAATATTCCAACAAAGAATTTTTCTTTTTTTATAATAAATTAACAAAAAAATATAAATAATAGTCAAACAATTACAAAATTCTAATAAAAATTACTTATGTTAAACATTTATCCGAAAAAATAAATTAAATTTTCAAACCATACAATTACAAATTTACCTATCAAAACACAAACAAACTACAAAACTAAATCTATATAAAATTAAAATCAAAAATTGAAAAAATAAAACATCACACATAGTTTATAAAATACACTGCCATCAAAATGTAATGGTGTATATGTTGGTGAAATCATGCAATATTTGGAAAATAAATTAAAAGAACATAAAAATAATAAAAATTTTACAGCCTTAAAAAAAAACATAAAATAACTCAAAATCATACCTTTGATTTTAACAATATAACAATTTTAAACAGAGAACAAAGTTTAAAAACACGTAATATAGTTAAAAAAAATTCAAATTTATAAACATAAAAACGCAGTTAATGATAAAACAGATATACAATATTTCACAAAACTATATAACTTAATTTTATATAAAAAAAAAAAACAAGAAAAAGAAGAAATTAAAACTAATCTTGTCTGTCACTATCATATGTCAAACAGCGCCATTTTGCTGGCTGTATTTTGCCACGCATGCGCACAAAATTCTCTTTCAGAGTGTCACTACTCTTTATTCTTATGTTGTGCCTTTATTTCCCTTACCTTCTCATAGTTACGCCAATGCTTTACAAACAAATCAAAACATTTTCTTTAAAATCATGTTTGTCTAGCATTATTTTTAAGTTTCGTTTTTCCAATTTCGCTCTCTCCATTAGGCAATTGCTTCCCCAATAAACCAAATTCAAATTTCCCGCAATTATTTTCAGTAACTTCAACATCAAAGCAGGAAGTTACTATACGATTTTGCATTACATTAATAGTTATTCGAATACTTTTAAGTTGAAATTACTGAATATAATTGCGGGAAATTTGAATTTTGTTTACTGGGTCGCTTTCCTATATTACACGAAAAATGGCTACAAGATGATTTTAAAGCAAACTTTAAAAAAAAGCTCTCATAAAAACGAAGCTGCAAATATTTCTAATTTAAATTATTTCCAACATTCACAAAAATAACTTTTTTATTTATTTTAGAAAAAAAACATGTTTATCTGCATTTGTTATTTATCTCAACATCAAACTTTCATTTTATAACACCGTAAATACCGTTTTAAAGTATCTGGGAATGGTTTGTGTTTAAATCGCAAATAAATATTTCTTCAGGCTCCCCACAATCTCTCGATCAGAATGTTTTTGACACGACAGAAAAAAAAAACATCGAACATTTATAACTACCTGTCACAGCCAGAGCTTTTGTAAATAATGTACTTGTTGCACAACATCCCCATCTATTATACAAAACATCGTGTTTGCCTGCAATATATACTTTCTTAATTCGTCGTGAAAATGCAAACGTCCCTCGCTTTTAAAATAATTTCCCATTTGCCTTTGATATCAATCATTACGATGCAGATTTTATAAATAGCGTGGTGTTTATATGTTTTTTTTTAATGAATTGCCCTTCCGGATTACTGCACCCTGCAATTTAAATTGGCGTACTCATCGTATGTACATACGCTAGCTACAAACGCATAAAGGTATTCGAAACGAGAAACGTCCACACTGTGGAATGAGGAAAATGTGTGTGCATTAATCGATTCTCTGTTCGACCTAGTTTTCTACAGTTCAGTGGAGTTGCTGAAAGCGAAAATGCATCCGAAACTACCCGGTTAAAATAAGGGTAATTTTAGATTCGGTAGATGCAACTGAAATCGATTTCTCTCATTTTTAACCTGCTCAAACCAAACTAACGAATATCTCTCTTTAATTTGTTTCAGAGTTCCCTCAACGTTCGACATTTTAACACGTAAAGAAACCCACCAAGGAATTCAAATATTTCATCATCGTTATCGTAATAAGAACATATTCTAAATATTCTAAATGATACGTTATTAGAACATTATTAGATATTATTGCAACTGGTTATTAGCAACTAAAATGCATGTATATACATATACAAACAGTGGAATCAGTTTAATGATGTCTATGAAATGAGGTAATATGAATAGCGTCATTGTAAATAATAAATGCAACGCAAAAAAAAAATCATTCTATAATCGTAATATTAGATTTAAAACCTAGAATATCGTCTTACCTTCTGATTCTCTAACCGAATTAAGTTTATACAGGAATATAAATCTGCACATCCAATGATAATTAGGTATTTTAAAATGCTCGTCTCCCATTGGGTGTGACAGCGATCGAGATTTTTCATTGGTGGATCGAAGTCGGCGCCTTGAACCGCATTCTATCAACTTTTATAGCCGTAACATTTTATCGTATTACTGTCAAAGTAGTAGTTGAAGACACTACGTAAAATAAAAGCATTATTTATTAACGTTATCGAGATATTAAATCATTTATTAATCGTCAATAGGGTGATATTAAATAAAAAGAGGACAAACAATGTTATATAAATGTAATAATGTCAAAACACATAATTTAGAAACGTGCTAGATTTATCTAATATACATGTAATGTGTCAAAAAAAGACGATAATATGCAAAAAAAAAAAAAACATGTAGATGTCGTATCTGTGTAACTTATAATTAGTTAAGAATGAACGTATTGTGTGTGATCGAAATGAATTTCGCATTGAAACAAACGTAATTTATTAATATGTACTTAATTATAGTTACCAGTATAAAACATCCAAACTTCCAAATATTAAAAAAAAAAACGAGTGATTGCAAAAACGTGAATGTTCCACGTAATAATAGTTATTTATTATACTAACACATAGAATATTATGAATAATAACTCTACAATGTCTTTATTAAATGAATAAAAAATATATATTTTCCTGTTATTATTATAATAATAACCGTATCCAGTTGTAGAAATAAAGAAATAATAATAAAATTGAACCTAGTTTTTTTTCTGTACCTTTTTCCATTCGCAAAAATTTTAAAAACTTCAAATATAATTATATTTATAATTTTATACTTCCAGCGCCATCTATTATTCAGTTGATGTATATGCAAGCAATGCTTTTAAATATATCAAGTCTAAATACAGATACCTATAATTATTACAAACTGAAATAATAGATGACGCTGATTCTAAAGAATTAAATGAAATTAAATATTTATATATTATTTAATTAATATTCATCTACATGAAAATATATCCTATTATATATAAAAATTATTGTAAACTTTATAAGATAATGAAAAAGTTTAAATTTAGGACATTTATTTTATTAATATCCAATATAAATAACTCTAATTCCAGTGAATGACAGGTGGTGCTGTCTCAAAGGGATTATTCTTGAAACACATTTAAATGATTTAAATAATATACACTAGATTCTTTTTATAATTCTGGCCTAATTATACATTGAAATATTTACAATCTCCATAGAATTAAACAACAAATTTTAAATTAAGGCTATTTCTTTTATAAAATAGATGCTGGTACCTGTAATTCCACTGGAAGAAAGATGGCGCTGTCTGAAAAGAATTATAAAAATAAAATAATATTAATAATAAATATAATAAAATTAACAAATAGACTTAAATACATTTTATTAATTCTCAATTAAAACGTTTATTATTATAAAATAAAAATTAACAAAGGCAGGTGGTTCTAAAAACAAACCTAGATAAGATAACAAACATATAGCTCTATTGCCCCATTAAAGAATTGTTAAAAAGGTGTTAGGGCGCAAGAAGTAGGGGGAAAACCCAAATAAAAAGTGGTTTGAAGAGATAAAAGCGGACATAAGTGCGGTTGGCATAATATATGGAAAGAAACAGCAAAAGACCGAGCAAAGTGGAAACAAAAAAAAATAGAACTTCCAAGGCTTGTAGTGCTAATATCTAATATATAATATATAATTGAAATAATATTAAAAATAAGTGATTCATGATCTTATCCTAATATAGAAATGCTTATGAGCTTTATAAAATAAATAATAAATTTGACAAATTTTATTTTGACACACAGCGCCATCTATATTACAATAGCTGCGTCTACTTTATAATTAATGATAGGAAAACAGAGATGACGCTGGCAATATAAATCAATTTTGAATTGTTTATTAAAAAAAGTGTAAATTTGGTGACATTTTTAGGTTAACTTTTAAATTAATTTGCATAATATAGTGAAAATAATAATACAGCCCTCTCATTTAATACGGAATATCACATAATGGGGATTTGCGATTGCTACACCACAAACTATAATAGAATTAAGATTGAAATTAGAAATGAAATATTATTAATGTTGTTTGAGGTTCGTTAATAACTGAATACGAATAATCTTCAACTTTGATATAGTCTTACTTGGTTTTTCTGTTCTTCCACGTGGTTTTCAGGATAAAACAAAAGCTATGTAAGACACTGATAAAAAAATAAAATAACTTTAATAATGAGACTAAAAACTAAAAAAAAAAAACTGCAATTAAAAAGAAATAATTGTTATTTATTATTGATAAATATATGTATATAAATATATTTATTTGTATAAAAAGAATATTAATACAGAAAAGATTGTATATATATCAAAAATCGATTAAAAAACAGGATGATGATGATGTAAAAAAGAAAATATAGTAATTGAATAGTATTACATATTTGTTGATTTATAGTATAGTAAAATAAATGCTGAATAGAAAAAAATTATCAAAAAAAATGTTAGTAATAAAAGTTTTATTTAATATGTTGTTTTATCTTCCTAATTATTTTAGACTTTCAGACTTTAAAAATATAATAATATAATAGAAATACAACGTTATAATATAATATAAACAATTACTATTAATATATATTTGGACATAAAACTATTTAATACAAAGCAAAATGTACTAGAAAAAAAATTGTCATGATATATTTGATCGAGGAGATTTGTTCAGTCAGTTTGTATTTATGCAGTACTCGATATTTGATGAGATTAAAAAAAAAATGAGTTCGTAGGAACATCCAAACATACTGAAATATGTCCGAAATGAGAACAACCATCTGATATAGAATTGCAATAATATTTTATGTCCACGCACATAAGATTTTATACTTAATATATAAATAAATAAAGGTACATATAGAATCATAATGAATCACCAATGAAATGTACATAAATATTACAATGTAGATAAATCATGGTAAATTATATTATACATAACAAATATACATAAAAATAAAATGAGTTCAAATGTATCGTGTGTTCGTTTCAGTAAATTTTTATTAACTATTTCCCTAAGAATTAGGGATTTTATATTGATGAAATGCTCGAATTGATTGGAGAGAATGATTGCGTTATTTCGTAGCCAGTTTTACTTGTTTATATTTTGTTTTTGTTTTAAGTAGTGTATGGCAAACTAGTTTGAGCAAATTAAATTATAATATCATATAATATAACACAAAGGGAGATATTTATAGAGAATAATTTGCTAATTTAGAGAGAATAATTTGCTAAATCAACTGTAATAAAAACTAACGTTCATAAAAGTTCAGCAATTTAAGACGGACACATAGATGAATCGATTATCAAAAAGACAAGACGACAACAAACTTTGTACATCAATTTTTACTTCGTCGAAAAAACTGACTCAATACTTTTTTTTTAATGTTTCCGCCATTGCATGGCAGAAAAATCTTCTGTGTATATCGATATAAAAATTCATAAGTTTTGCTGAACACATTACGTTTGAAACGATCACATACTGCGCTTATTGCACTAGACAGTTCTGTTATTTTTTTTTATCTTTTTTCTTTCTTTTTTTTTCTAAAGAAAATATTAAAGTTATATCACATATATTGCTTTTCGCTGTCAATATCATTCGATCATCTCCATTATATAGCTTACGCCTTCGTTGTCCTTCGTAACGAAGCTTTTGAAATTGGGCGATGCGGAGATGCTGTTCGCGTAAGAGCCTTTCAATTTTATGGCACGGAGTAGGTGAGGTTTGGTTTCGGAACCGAACTTGTTGCACATTTGGTGAGATACGACTAAGTCGTCGGTCATCCTTATGAGATCATTGATGGGTGGACGGCTTCTCCTGCTGCGTCTATTTCTGTAAATGTAATGCAGATGATAGAAGTTAATACGGTTATTGGAAAGTGTGTCGAAAAGTTAAACTGAAAAAACACAATTAAAAAAAGGGTGTGATAAAAAAAAAATGTGCAATCCTAGAAAACGTAGTAGTCGAGGTAGAAAAAGAGGAGGATATTGCAGATGTGGAACAAGTATGAAATAAAAATCAACACTTTCTATCTTAACTTTATTTGATCTTTTTTGTAGTAGTAAATTGTATTTGTTCCTCATTAGGTTACAGCGTTGAGTGAAGACTGATGTAAGATCTAAGATCTCCAATTCCTAAGACACACAACGCCATCTAGTGGCCGGATCTCTTTTCGGTTTTACAAGTGAATTTACGGTTGCATCTCAACTTAACGGTTATGGGTTGAAATTAAAATTACTTAAATTAAAATAAATTAATTAATTAAATTAAAAAAAAAAAAATTACTTCGTACTTATACTTCAATTTATATCGACAACCACGTTTCGTCGAAGACTTATCAACATCTTCAAGTTCGAACTAAAATTTCTTTTTTTCTTTTACTGTTTAACATATTAATAGCCTCTTTTTCCTATTACCACATAATTATTTTGTATGATAATTATAATAAATAAATTAAAACGTTTTTACAGTAATTATCTTCCTAATTTGTCAATATCTCTAAAGGAAGTGAGATTTTTATAAGTTTAAAATTTCTTTTCTTTTTAAACTTGTATTGTAACCTATGTTTGAGGTTATATTTTAAGCAAAATGATGAGGAAATTTTCTTATCCGATTCGTCAACTATCCTACGGAAACAGTAACAACACATTTTAAAGTGAAGAAGGCTTCAAAGAGTGACTGTAGAAAAAAAAAAGCCAATGGGGGCACTATAATCATTCTTATACAATGTTATTCCAAAAGATGTCGCCTTAAATTAAACAATAGAAACACAGAGGTCGCTGAAAAGCAAAATATTTTAAATAATATGTATTTTTTGATTCCATATACGATATAAAACAGCATCTAGTCCACCAAGCCAAGTAAGTAAAGAATCTGGAAATAGTGGAAACAACTTTTGCTTATGCACTCATTTCAGAGATTCAACAACAAAGGTAACTGTAATGTGTCTGTCAAGACAATTCGCCGCAATCTATGTTAGGTTATAGCTGAACACCACAACAGTTACAGATCCCTACTGATCTCCAAAAATAATTTGACACTTCATCATTATTATTGATAATTAAAAAACGTAAGTCAGCAGGACACTACACTACTACTACTTAGGTTTTCAATTGTTTAAAACTTACAAAAAGTATTTTCTTTTTCTGCACTTACATGTCGGTTTATACGCTTTATTCGGTAATATTAAAAGCCCAAAACCTAGAACCTAGTTGCCTAGAACAACATGTCTACAATCGTTCGTATAGATTTACATGTATTCCAACAAGTTATAAATGAGTTGTGTTGTTGGCAAAGTTAACCGACAGCGCCATCTTAGCGCAAAAATATGTTTTAATTTCATTATAAAACAAATATTAATCCATTAATTACACATTTGTGTTTTGATTTTTGTTTAGTTTACTTCAACTGTTACTTATTTTGATTCCTTTAACATTAATTTCATAACACTTTTCCGAAATGATAGTTCATTTATTAATGCTTCAACCCAGAGGGTGTGGACTTTCGAATTGCCGCCATTTACTATTATTGCGCATCCTTTTAGTTTGATCGATTACTAAATGCGAACAGTCGATAAGTGCGAGTAACTACCATAGCAACATTGCGCATATCGTGAGAAACTGAAAAATCCCGAATATCTCCAAAACCGTTGGAGATAGACACAAAGATACCCATATAAAATCGAAAAAAACATTAAATTTTACATCCATTTATGTAAAAATTGCTATACCGTTCAATTTAAAAAAATCAAAGTTATCCATGATTTTAGAGTTCGAAAATTACAGATTCCTATTTGATAACGCTGTCATTTAAACGCAACAATTTTAAAATAAAAGACGTATGCTGTTTCATGGTTAAGCGAAAACTGAAAATCCCATCTTTCTAACTTTCGTATTTTCTGAGATATTTCTAAACACCGCAGACATTGCAAATGTCATTTTTTTTCGAAAAACGTCATGTAATTCGGAAACGGTACAACATAGCCTCAATGTATGCCTGACGTATTGTTATTTAAATTTAACAAGGAATCCAAAAGTGCAATGATATACAGAATGTTCCATTTGAAATAACAAAATTAGTATCTACTTCCGGTACAACCGGAAGTTCGCCATTACTGAAACTAATTTTAACATGTGTAGAATATGATGCCAGGCAACATTTATTTGAAACATTTTTTCAAAAAGACAATAATAAATTGGCTAGGAACCGTTGCATCTTAGGCTGGACACCCAATATATACACGGTGTATCAAATAAAAAAGTAAATTTTGCTTGGGTGTTAACTGCACGAGATATAAAGCACAAACCCGCCGAAACCAGATTTCATCATTAAAAAATAAAAAAAAAGTAAAATGTTAAGCACCCGCTAAACGTGGTATTATGTATAAATACATTGCACTCATTTAGTATTATTCTTAATGGTATGCCGTAAATTCATTTAACGTCATTCTGAATAAATAAAGGGGAATCGACCAGTGTGCCCTTGTAAAAATAGCAAAACTGAGGAATTTTAAATTTCTTTTTTTTATAAAATAAACATTCCTTATTTGTTAAGAGCATTCTACGTAAGTCTACAAAGTATTCTTTTATTATCCTAATAAGACTTCAGTAGTTAAAAAAAAAGTAAATATTTTTCTTTTGCTTTGTCGAATCGAGAGTTAGTTGTTAATAAACGGTACCCCCATGAATCTGAGTTATTTCTTTTGGATTTATTTAATCAAATAACGCAAAATGAATTGAATCGAATTACACATAAATAAATGTAGATACAGAAAATTTGCAAACACGCCTTTTTACTATCGATCTATACATTCCCGCGCTTTTGCCGATACATCAAGCTTCGATTATCTTTATATTAAATCATGATGGTCCTGAAAAGGATCGTTTTTTCGAAACGAGAAGAATTTAAATAAAATGTTCGAAGTGGTTTGCACTCCAAGCGGCGATCCACACAAAACTAACAGCGGTAGTGGCTAAATGATAGTGGTATGTGGGGGTATACTCGGGACAGTATTTAGGTTGGGTACAGGTGCGGCTCTAGCCCACGGCATTTACAAAATATTTTTTTTTCTCGTTAATGCTTACAGATAGACCCCTTGTGCATTAAGACTTTTTGATCGTATATGATTACAGCTGCTACATATTATTATATTTACCTCTATATCTGATACACCCTGTATATTGCTATGTATTTTTGTTTAATATACGTATATGTAAACTCACCGTGTAATACTGCTATCCGGTACTCTCTTCAAATTCCACCAAATTACTTGCTCCCCAACACTGACAAGTAAATGACTGTAGTGGGGAGCAAATTGTAAACACCTAACTTTCGACACGTGGGAATGTAACTTCGTATGCTCGTAAAAACTGTTTCCGTCCAGATCAATACTGTACACCTTCAAAAATTATTAATATATATATTACAAATAAATCAGCAATAGAAAAACTTACAATGATGACACCATCCGCGGATCCCACAGCTAAATATCTACTATCGTGGCTGAAACAGCACGAATACAACTCGTGCTTAACCTCCAATCCTCCGAAATCGATTAAATTCACCGCATCGTTCGAACGATCGATCAAGAATAAATCGAACATATTCGACATGGTTAAAGCGAGCAATCGCCATCCTTCGACATGACGGACATCTGCACCAGGTGCGTAACGTGAGATTGTTTCCGTCCTCTCAACACCTGCATCTTATTCTTCGATAGGTACCACACTTTTATGCCGCGATCGACGGAAATCGTCAATAAAGCGTCGCATTCTCCAAAATAAAACATCTGTACGATCGGTTCCGGTTGAAACGTGGATACGTCGGAATCGGCGACCAAACAGACGTTTCTATCCCCCGAACGCACCATCAGGTCCCCTTTCTTGCTCGCGACGGCTATTATCCTGCCGTCATCGAAGTATTTTCAAGTGGGATATGGCGAAGGGTAGACGCATTATAGATTTCCTCTGGTTGGTTTTGATCTCGTACTCGAAGACTTCGCCGCTTTCCAATCCGATGACTATCGAATCACCGGACGGTGAGAATAGTACTGTGGTGACGGCGCGATCGAACGATTCTAATTCGCTTAATGCGTTAAAATTGTTGCTGATCTGGACAGAGTTGTTTGAATCGACGGTAACCAAGCGGACTTGCTTCTCGGTCCAGAACGAATCGAAAATCGGCTTATGTTTGTGATTGTGATCTACAAGGGTTTCGGTGTGTAAAATTTTAGAATATTATTTTTATGTTCCAAAAGGAGTGATGATTCTTGCGCATAATAAAAATCAGCGGCTGTTACGTAACTAAAAAAAAATACAGTATAAGCAAAAACGCCGTTAAATAAAAAATAGAAGGCTGGATTGAGAACCGCTGATTTGGGGTTTTGTGTGCACATTAATGAAAACATTAATAGTTAAGAGTTAAGAAAATTGTTTAAAAAAGTAATGTTTCTAGGTTATGTGTCAGAGTTGGGCAAAAAATTATTTAAATAAACTAACGATAAAGATAACTATTATCTAAGGTTTCTTCTTTCTTGAGATAGCGGCTATTATTTAACTTTACTGCATTTTTTTAACAAGGATTCATACTAATGTAATAAAATATTGTTTACGTTTCGACTATTTTTATTGTCTCCTTCAGAAATATTTCAATCTTGTTTATATATATATATGTTGTAAAACAGTCGTGGTGTACAGACGTGTTTTCGTGAAGTGCGCGACAAACTATAGAAATATTTAATAAATCTGTGAAATTTTCAAAGAAAAATGCCACCTAATCTACGATCATCCGGAGACAAAAATGAAGATTTGATATCGTTTATGAAAAGTGAAGAGTTTGCTGAAATAATTAACAGTATAGTTGACAAAAAAGTAAATCATCTATATGAAACTATAAAGGAATTAAAATCAGAAATTCAAGTTTTGAAAGAATCAAATATTGATTTAATCCGTTTACTAACAAATAATAAGGTGAACGAGGAAACATATATTATGCAGAAGTGGAAAAAGACGGAAGATGTAAAAGAACGAACGCCGAAAACACCGTTATTTTCGGAAAAAGTCAAGACCGCTACGTTAACAAAATCGTCCGAAAATTTTTTAAAACAAAGAAAAGAACGAAAATACAGTGATAATCAATACAGAAAAATTAAATACTGGTACTGCATGGAAAACAATTAATAGGAAACGAAATAATAAAAATAGAGCAAACATAATATATGGATCAACAAATAATACAACAATAAAAGGTGTAACAGCCTACGCGCATTTTCATATCTGTAAATTAGAACCCGATGTTACGGAGGCAGAAATAATCAATTACCTAAAAGAAAAAAACATAACAGGAGCTAAATGTGAAAAAATGGAATCGAAACGCCCTAATGAGTATGCATCCTTTAAAGTATCAGTTCCTCTACCGTTTAAGGAAGAAATCAAAAAAGCTGAAACATGGCCAATGAATGTGCAAGTAAACTCTTTTTTATACCGTCTACAAAAGCCCTCCCAGGAAAAATAGATAGTGCTACCATTATGCAAGGAAATGAAGTGGAAATAATACCTAAACAAACATTTCAAAAGTCACGCAAGGGGGCGAAAAAATCCTTAAAAATAATTCATCAAAATGTGCGATCCATTAGTAATTGTGTTGCTGAACTGGAAGTTTTCATATCTCAGGAAGGTGATGTCGATTTTGTGTGTGTTTCCGAACACTGGCAAACGAAAGAACAATTAAATCTCTTAAATATCAAAGGATTTTCTCTAGTGACGAGCTACTGCCGGGATGCCGGGGAACGTGGGGGCACCGCAGTATATTGCAAAAACCCTCAAATAGTTCAATGCAATGAAAAAATAGACTCATTATCTGAAAAGTTTGTGTTTGAGTGCGCTAGCGCCCAATTCACCAACAAAAATATAATCGTTATATGTATTTATCGTTCACCTGCTTCCAGCATCAGATATTTTTTTTACAAACTAACCGAAATTTTAGAGTTAGTAACTTCTAAATCATTCATTTATGTTATTTGTGGTGATTTTAATATAGATCTGTATGGAGAAAATAATAATGCGGAGGAATTTTTATGCTATGGGGCAATCCCTGCCATTAAAGAATATACTCGTGTTACATCAACAACAAGCACCTGCATAGATAACATAATAGTTAATAACACTTTAGATTATAATGCAAATGTAAGCATCTCAGGCATAGCTGATCATAAAGCGCAAATCTTGGAACCTAGGTAAGACCTAGGTAATAACAACAATATTTAATCCCCTAATTGTTGAAATAAAGGTATTATTATTATTATATAGTTTGTAATGAACTATAATTTTAATATTAATCACTATTCTGATGTGCTTAATATTAAAAAAAAATAACTAACATGTACACTTCTCACAGGAAAAATCGGGACACCAGCAATTCAGAATTTTAAATTTCTCATTTGTAAATGCAACTTTCGGGACGTATGCACTTATCACAGCCATAAATCACTTAATTATGTATATTACTGCGATCAAAGATAACGACTAGAAATTTAGACAGAAAAATAAATATATAGAGAGAAAAAGGTTTATGCATAGACTATAGAATAAAGAAATCGGAGTTTCGGTGGCGGTGTTTCCTTTAGAAATACCAATAAAAAAAATATATAACAACAAAAAGAACTCTTGAATAGACGGCTCCATTTAGAAATATATATGTATTTAACTTGTTTGATGTTATGTAGAGATAATTCTTTTTTAAGAAAACATGTGGTGACGGGATTTCATTATTTAAAATTATGTTACTCGATAGTGCTGCTTTGATATTAGTTACTTACTTGGATTTATGCTCGCGAGTATTTAGCAATAGATAATATGTCAGTCAACCTCCTCAGTTTTGGGATAATGTGATTTTCACAGATTTATTAACTACTATTGACACTATTATTGATGTATTAATTACTATTGTTGTGTAATATTCTTAAATATTGTATTACTATGAAGTTTTCTTCTATGTATAAAAAATTACCAAAACCAAGTTTAAGATTATTTATAAAATTCTTAAATAAAGCAATTAATTTCGCAAAGAAATTATTTATTTTATGAACCCTCCGTTTATTGTATTTTCGGAAAATATATCTTAGCTATCGCCTATGTAATCTGACGTCGTTGATGTATTTTCTTGAAATGTGGCCAACACTGGGTCTCTTTACAAACTGTGTTTATGTAGCACAGGTTTATTAACAATTATTTAAATATTATTGGATTTATAATACATAACAAACATTGTAAGAAAGCATATTGTTCGTCAATCTCAGTTAGTGCTAAAATATTTATTGTTGAATTTAATACATTTTTTTACTTTTTCGTTGCTACTGCCCGAAGCTATGTTACAGACCAAAAGTGTTAGTTATATTTCAATAAAATAGAACGACATTGGATTACACAGGCGATAGTTAAGATATATTTTTTGAAAATACAATAAACGGAGGGTTAATAAAATAATTTCTTTGTGAAATTAATTGCTTTAAAAATTTTGTAAATAATCTTAAACTGTTTTTGGTAATTTTTTATACATAGAAAAATATTTTGTAGTAATACAATATTTAAGAATACTAAACAACAATAATGAATACATCAATAATAGTGTAATTAATAAATGTGAAAATCTCATTGTTCAAAAACTCAGGAGGCTGATTGACATATGGTCTATTACTAAAGTATTACTTGCGGGCATAAATCAAACTAAGCAACTAATATCATAGTAATAGTAATAATAATTTTAAATCCCATCGCCATATGTTTTCTTAAAAAAAGACTTATCTCTACATAACATCAAACAAGTTAAATACATACATGCGTATTTCTAAATGGTGCCGTCCACTCAATAGGCCTTTTGGTTGTTATATATTTTTTTGCATTAATATTTCCGTATTCGGTATTTCTAAGAACACCGCCACCGAAAATTCCAATTGTTTATTTAATGTATAAACCTGTTTCTCTATATATATTTATATTTCTGTTTAAATTTTTAGTCTTTACCTTTGATCGCAAAAATCGTTCATAATGTTAAAGAAGGTAAAAAGGCAAAAATAAAGTTGGAGAATTAAAAAAAAAATCAGTTTCTCAACACATATTGTACCTATACAATTGTCTAACAACGGAAAATTACATTCCTATTGGCATATCGCTTATACCGGTAATATTTCATGCAGAGAATTAGAATTACTTATAATCTTAAAAAAGATATTTGTAGGCAAATGTAAGGGCCATCAACCTGTATAAAATATCGGAAAAACAAACTGGAAAATAAATAGTTTCTTTAAAGAAAACTACGACTTGACAATATCATCGCCACCTATTCCGAAAAAGTCTTCTACAAAAGTGTTATAGAATTGAATGCTGCATAACCTAAAAACATTTTTAAATATACGGGGTGTTCAGGAAGACTGACTCTTTGATTACAGCTCTATTTTTGATGTTAGGAAAAAACCTTTTCTACAAAAGTTGTACAGAATTCAATGCTGCATAAATTAAAAATATTTTCCACTACACAGGGTGTTCATGAAGATTGAGCCTTTGATTATAGCTTTATTTTTGCTTTTAGGAAAAAAATCTTTTCTACAAAAGTGTTATAGAATTAAATGCTGGATAATCTAAAAATATTTTTAAATATACGGGATGTTCAGGAAGACTGAATTTTTCCTTAAAGCTCTATTTTTGCTTTTACGAAAAAATCTTTTCTACAAAAGTGTTTCATAGAATTTAATGGTGCATAAGTTAAAAATATTTTTAAATATACGGGATGTTCAGGAAGACTGGATTTTTCATTATAGCTCTGTTTTTGCCTTTAGGAAAAAAAATCTTTTCTACAAAAGTGTTATAGAAGTCAATGGTGCATAAGTTAAAAATATTTTTAAATATATAGAGTGTTCGCGAAGACTGGGTTTTTGATTATAGCTTTCTTTTTGCTTTTAGGAAAAAATCTTTTCTACCAAAGTTGTGCAGAATTCAATGCTGCATAACCTAAACATATTTTCGACTATACAGGGTGTTCCAAAAGTAGGAACAAAAGAAAATTGCTTAAAGCGTACTGCACATTTTAAAAATGACAACTTCTCTCGAAGGGACCGACTTCAAGAAACCACCTTCCTCAACTCCCAGATGCGCAGCATCTAGTTTAATGTATAAACCTTTTTCTCTATATATATTTATATTTCTGTTTAAATTTTTAGTCTTTACCTTTAATCGCAATAAAACACAAAAAAGTGATTTATGGCTTTGATAAGTGCATATATCCTCTGAAAGCTACATTCATCATCAAAATTTGAATTAGTTTTAGAAGTAACTGTAGTATACGGATTTCATTCAAATATGCCACTGACAGTTGTTTATATATCTAATAAGTTTGACAGTTGTTGACAAATTAGTATAACTGCAAAAATTATTTTTTTTAGATAATTGTGCAACATATGGGATACTGACATATTTAATGATATTTAGATTTGTTTGTTGTTTTAATCATTTGTTTGGTGTTATAATGGCGGTGTAACGGTAAAGAGTAGTTATTTTTTTTGTAAATTATTTTTTACTGTGCTTAAAACTTCTTTTCTATATTTTGGATTAATTAATATGTACAATGACTCTATTGATTAAAGCTGAGATTACATTTTATTTATAGATGAAAGGGTGAGCACCATGAAAATTTAAATACCTGTATCTTAAAAAGTACCTAAAGATACCTTTATACAAACAGATGCATCATAAATGCTTAGTTATGCCATTATAAAATGAAGAATCTGGGCGTTTATATGAGCAACAAAAGGGGTATTAGAGAAATGTCGAGAAATTGCAGAATATCCCGCTAAACAAGTCTAGAATGAACTTGGGCAAAATGAATTTTAAGCTGCTGACTTGAAAGCACACTTGATTGAGTTTTACATCAGCATAAATTATCAATAGGTTGATGGAACTTGTTATATCACTTATAAATCATAAGAAAAGTATAGGCCAAAAATGGAGCGCTGCGGAACCCCCATCTTAACAGATAAATGGATGGAGTGAATTGATTGAACGTTATTCACTTTAAAATTAGTATGTACGATTCATTATTAATGTTAATCAAACTATTTATAGTTTAAATTATCTATGAATAATTTTCCAATATTTATCTGTAAATATTTTTTTTGAATTGTCTACATATTTTCTTTACTTCAATAATCAATTTAAACAATTTGACATTGACATCTATGTCAAATTTATGAAACTTTTTAGATGATGTTCCCAAAAATCACTAGCTATCACTACGTATTGTATCATGAAAATGGATATGCATGGAGGACATATAGAAAGTACTGTCAATTTAAAATTCTATACAAGGCGATGGTTTCGTTTTAACTAAAATAAATAACATAATAGAATTAGAATATTCAGTATAAATATTAAAAAAATAACAAGTAATAACTTTACCTGCAGAAGTTCTAAACAGTATTAATAATGAAAATTAGAATAATTAATAAAACTGTTTGTTGATCATTAAGTTTATACATATTCTAACAAAACCGATAAAGAATACTTAAACCGATAAAAAGAAAAATTTAATAAAAGTTAAAAAATTTCAGTTGTTAAGAAAAGTTTCTAGAAAGTTTATGAAAATCGATCACTTTTACAAATCGCCAAAACAGCAGTTCTCATTCGAAACTCATATGAAAGAGACTTACTCATTTATTTCGTTATCATAGGTACTGATAGTTTTCAATTTCGGCTTTTTCAATTTGACATTAATATCGAAAATTACCACTTTGTAATCATTCGTAACGACATACAAACAATTTTCATCGATTAAGCAGCACATAAACTTCTGAGTACCGACCGAGGTGCACAAACAAGTCCTCTTAATATTGGGCAGCTGATCTCCAGGCATTCGCTTCGATTTAAATCTCCACAAAAATACACTAGTCTCGTGCAGTGTCACAAAAGAATCATCGTCGCAAACCAAAATTGAAATTATCGGAGTCTCCATCACCTCGGAGATCGATCCGATCAGATCCGAAGTCCACACGAACAGTTTATTCGAGGAATTACCCAAAATCAAGGTATCGTCATCTGAGAATTTCAAATTCTCAATCGGATTCGTGGGCAAATGTAGACATTTCTTCTCGTCGCCTTTGTAAATTTGTATGTCCCCTTTCTGGGAACCGATTATTATCGTTAGATCCTTCGGATAATCGTTACAGAATGACGCTGTTACAAAGTGATCGTTCTCTTCCGGTTTAAAAGTGTAAGACGGAGATACATTATTTTCCTCCCCGAAAAAGGTTCTATGATTGGATTGCACTAGAGATGGGATCGAATCTTGCTTGTGCAACCGGAACTTCCAGAGATGAACTAAACCGTCATCGGAAACTGATAAGAATGAGTTCCTGTCCGGATCTAATTCTATGTATTTAATATTTTGAGTGTGTCCAATGAATTTGCAAGTGACTTTCCGATATGTTCGATCCCAAAGCTTTTTACGAACCAAAAGAAAAATTAAAAGAATATATCGAAATAAAGTTTAACTTACTTCGATGACTCCCTCTTTTGTGCCAATCAGGAGTTGGTGCTCTTCTCTCCCGAAGCATACGAAAGTGCAATTTTCGGGCAAAATAAATTCCGATATGTGATTGTCGCAATTCTTTTGTGGCACTCTGAAAGTAATTAAAACATTATGGAGTAGTTACTTTATTAAGATGACAATTAAATTGATTTAATTAATTACTTGATTTTAAAATATAAAGATGATTGGGACTTGATTGCGATGTCCATTGCAGTCCTGTAGATAAAACTATCCTTGGCGTACTTCAAAGCACATTGTATTATACTGATGTCTTCGTATTTATGCATGTCATCTCCGAATTTTTTAATAAACGTTTCTATTTCGTTGATTATGCCGGTATTATTAGGATAAGTATGTCCCTAAAATAGTAGTTATTATACCATAAAAATCATTTTAGTTTGGCTGGCTAACTTAAAAAATAATTACACCTTAAAACGAGACACTGAATTAATGAATTCCTTAAAAATTAAACCACTTTACCAAATCACTAAGCAGTTTGTTTGTCTCAGCCTGCACTTTCAACCATAATGGTCGACCTGTCGTCCGCACATAATACAAAGAATGTTGTATATATAAAACTGTGTCGTTAATAAATAATAAACAAAAAATCGGTCCTAAAACTGACCCCTGCGGAACACCAATTGTGACAGGCAAACATGAAGAAAGATGCTTTGAAGGACTAATAAAGACGATAATATAAAGAAACGCATTAACACATAATAACAAGAAATGACTTTCATTTCGAATACAAGTACTTGGTATCATTTAAACCGACAAAAATTTCTCTTTTCGATTAATGCAGCAAAAAATTAGAAAACTAAAAAAGCTATTTTATGATACAATCAAGCAGCTAAAACAGAAGGAGGAATATGACATGATTAATATAAAAAATTAAGATGGAAGTAAAACAATGCAGTAAATGCTTAGATAGATACATAGATAGAGCTTTATTCTATGTGTCAGTATTAAGGCTGAAAACACATTGTCAATTCACCACCTAGGATAGCTACAATTTAAAAGATAATTACACATTAAAACGAGACACTGAATTAATGAATTCCTTAAAAATTAAACCACTTTACCAAATCACTAAGCAGTTTGTTTGCCTCAGCCTGCTCTTCCAACCACAATGATCGTCCGCATATAAATACAAAAAACGTTGTATAAATAAAACTGTGTCATTAATAAATAATAAAAACAAAATCGGTCCTAAAACTGGCCCCTGCGGAACACCAATTGTGACAGGCAAACACGAAGAAAAATGCTTCGCATAAAGAAACGCATTAACACATAATAACAATTCGAATACAAGTACTTGGTATCATTTAAACCGACAAAAATGTCTCTTTTCGATTAATGCAGAGAACCCGTGAGGTTTCCATTCTAAAAAAGTGACTCTTGGATCATTGGACGTGAAAACTGCAAAAGTGTACATTATTGCGTCCTAGTAGGGGTATAAAATAAGAGATTGGAACATTTAATGGTTAGGGAGGTTAGCGTATTCGCAGCACTCCAGATATGCAAAGAAAAATTCAAATTTCTGGTAACCAAGGAAACCAAAACCAAGAAATCCTATGTTCTCGGACTCAGAAAATTACGTAGAATCGGAATATGCCAAAATATACAAGGTGTCCCATTTAATATTTTAAATTTGATCATATTTCCAGTAGAACCGAAAGTGATAAAAATTTATAAGACAGATTAAACATTTAACTTATGCTTACAGTATGCTTACAAAGTCAGTTTCTCGCTTTTGGGGTGGAATAGGCAACACACTAATCAGGAACGCGAAAACTATGATTCTGGTGCCATCTTTAGTGCGATAATAATACTTGAAGCAATATTGTCCCTACCAGTTTATAGAGGCCAACACATCCTGGTGCTGCTTAAAAGTCATATTTGACAACCTCTCCCCACCACCGCGAGCGCAACTTTAATAACAGGTTTATTTATTTACAAACCACAGGTTTTATCTAACATATTATTGCATTTTTGCTTTTTTTGAGATTTTGTTGTTATCAGTAGTTTATTTTATCGGCATAAAGATTTATATTATTATCTCCAATATTGCATGGAAGATCATTTATTAAATGTGAAAATAAGATTGGTCCTAACATTGATCCCTTCGGTACTCCAATGTTAACAATTATTCTATCTGACTAAACATTTCACAAATATCACTGACAGAAATACTTACATATTGTTCCTTATTTAATAAAAAAGTCTAACCAATTTGAAGCTGGAATACTATGGAATAGAATAAAAAAAACTAGCTCAAGTTATAGAAAAGCTGAGAAGGGAATTATACGAAAATAACAAAAACATCTAATTGCAAAAACGTTTAGGAATAAATAAATATAAACACTTTACCTGTATTTCCTTCCGGTATAAATTAAAATCCTTCAAAACGTCTCCGATACCCACCGCTTTGATTTTGGCACCGATGAATTTGAGATCGAAATATATGTTGAAATCTTGAAGGCATTCTGCCTGCTTCAAGTGATACCCGATGTATTGGAATATATAATTATCGTTAATCAGTCTTGAGAAGTCCTCGTCGCAACTTCTCTTGTAAGCGGAGATCAGTTTGCGGTGCTTCTCTCTCAGTTCGTTTCTGTATCGGGTTTTGAGGAACGACAATAAAACTATATGAATGCCGAAGATGTAATTGTGCTGATCGTTGCTGTAGTACGACACTATAAGAGATTTATTTTCGAGCTTTCGCATTATCTCGATGACTTGCACCTCCTCCAATCCCCAGAATATTTGCAGCACTTTCGAGGAGATATTAACATCGTTCGGAAATATTGCAAAGTCCGAGAATTTATTTCGAATTTCCTCGTCTAATATTTCGATACACGATGAGATTACAGTATTTTGTTGGTTTCTAATGACGTGCAATTATATTAATTTAAAAGTTATTCGAATTAAAGTAAGAACTTACGCATTCTTTTGCAGGACTTCACTTAACGTCTTCCACATTCTAGAATGTCTATCCAATAATTTATCCTTATAGGTCGCGATTTGGGAGCCGAATAAAGCGATGCTAAACGGATGTCCTTGGCACAATTCGTGTATTCTATGCACCTCCGGAATATTTTGGACATATTTAACAGGTTTGTCGAGACATTTCGCGAATAAATGACAGGTTTCGTCGAATTTAAACGAGCCATCGACCTGCAAGTTGAAATAATCCGTTAAAATTCGCCTAGATTCATTTTAAAAGTCCCATATGAATACCTCTATGAATTCCGTATCGAGATCCTGCCTCCAAATATCTCGATTTTGGGTTGTTATTAATACTTTGCAACCAATATCGAACGCTTCAATAACATTTCTATTACAAACGTTATCTAAAACGAGCAACATCTGGGAAGAGATGGCGGTATCGCGGATCTTTTTCTTCAATTTATCTTTTAGAACGTCTTTCGATGAGAACAAATTGTTTTCTTGAGCATTTTCGTCACTTAACTTAAGATAAAATCTGTCAAGTGGAATTAAAGAATGATAGAGTGAAAAAACGATGTAATACAAAGAGAGAGAAAAGTAGATAACAATAGCAGAAATACATTTAAAATAAGTGCAGGACAGAAGCCGGCAAAAATTGTTTGAGTAAAAGTGAAAAAATCAGACAAGCAGCCCTGAGTTGCAAAATTTTTGAGAATACACTGCAGAATGCTTCCAAAATCATTATAATATCCTTTTTTTTCAGTAATGTTTGTCTACACTCTTTTTAAAAGATTTAATTTTTAGGTTATGTGTGTTGCATCAGTCCATGATTTGTCGTAATAGTTTAGAATTTTTAAAAATAGGAGTAGTGACATTGCGACTCATACGCCACATTTACCTTTTTTAGTAATAAAATTACGTTTTTTTCAATATTTCAGAGTGTTTTATACCATGGATACTACAATCATGATATTATAAGTAACATAACCTAGAAAACGCTTTTTCTATAAAAAAAAAAGTGTATAAAACGCGATTTCCGCACAATATAATACACCATTGTAAATGATAGATCATTTACACCAAATATTAGAAAAATTATAAAAATGGGACCTGCCAGGCCAATCTCACAATCTTCCGATTACTTTTAAAATAAAATACATACAGCAAATAGTAAAAACCTACCTGGATAGCAGCATCAACAACTGTTCTTCATCAACGTCGCCAACTGTAATCCAAAAAACATTTCCGGCACACACATCCAATACTATTTCTTTTGTCATTATACCCATAACCAAACTAGTTTTCCCTGAACCAGTCATGCCGCATAAAATAACCTTTCCTATGCTCGACAACCGTTTTAATACATCTTGAACTTGTTTGATCTAAAAATTACTTTGATTGTACATCAAATATACTCAAAAAAAGCAAATTTACATCGTCAAATCGTCACTTACTCTATTTATCCATGTCTTTAGTTAGCATCAAGTTAGATATAGGGTATTTTAGTTACGATTCATTAAATCTACTCAAAAACTCACCTTATCCGAGCGTTCGACGTAATGCGCCGGTTTTCGTGGAAAATCACCATAATTCAAACGGTTTTTATACTTGTCCTGTATCCAAGAGTTATCGGTTAATTTCACCTGGATATCCTTATAGAGCCAGTGGTATTTACTCTGTATGACGTCCTCGATGAACAATTTATAACCACTGCCGCTGTTATCATATTGTGAAAGTTTCTTAAACACGATCTCCAGGCTCTCATCATTTGTCAACTTTTCGAAATGTTCGAATTCTTTCTCATCAATTAGCTTCAGCTCGAACAATCCGTCGGCGATTTGTTGAGTGCGGACGTGCTCTTTAATCTTGGCGAAATTTTCTTCCACTAGGAACTTATAATAAATGCTATCCATGTCTATTGAATCTAGAATAAAATTTGGAACTTTCGGAAATTCGTTCTAATCGATCGTGATTAATCTATACCGATTTATCATTATGTATTAGGGGATGATGTGAACACAGTCGGGGTATCGGAATTCGAGCGAGCACAATAACATTAAAAAGAAAAATTAAAAATGAAAATATAACCTTACAACCAAACAATGCAGAATGAATTTTATGGGGATGAGATGATGCAACCAACAGCGCATACGCTGGTTCGTGCGAGGTGCGTACGCAAAAGCGTTCGAAATAGTGAGAAATGACTCATCCGCCGTCGAATTTGTAGATATTTATGATTAATCTCCGCGAAGAGAAGACAAAGTTACACCAGCGCGGAATTCCATCGAAAACTTAAAAATAACAACCGAAATCTTGGCTAAACTCCACTACATTTAAACATGCACCTGCGCCCTACTGCATAACTTAAACTATAATGAATTACGAACAAGTCTGGACTTGCATAATTGTTAGGATGATGCACACACGATAATAAAATACAATTTGCACCCTAAACTTTTAAGTTATTCAATTTTTACTCGTACCTTCAAATCTAACAGAAATTATTTGAACCGTTATTAGATTATGTTAATGTAAAAAAAAAAAAACGTTTCTCGGAAACCGGTTTAAATATTTTTAATGTTTACACGCAAAGATCTCACAACTTACTGAACGATTATCTAGTAGATTATTACTTCTTATCATCTTATGTCAGCGTCCTTACAAACACAGGAAGCTTTCTATATGCGTACGAAATAAAGAAAAATAAAGAAATTTCGTAGGTGTTTTTTTATCAAATCGATATGGATGACGAGAAATTTATCTGTTTCCGTTTTGAACAAACACCGATAACACTCCTCAAAATTTACGTGTTTACTATTTGGCTACTACTTGTGTGTGACGTGCTATTTTTATTTTGTTTTCTATTACTGCCAGGAGGCAGCAGGTAGAAAAAGGGACTGGGAGAGACAATAATTACGATACGACAAACGCTTCGTATTGTTTGGTAAAGTACCCACAACCGCCCATATTATAAAGTAATAATGCGAAGCGTAAATGCGTTTTGCTTTAATGCTTTCATTATCCTTTATAATAATACTATGGGAATGACTGGTAATTACTACTAATTATTATTGTTTGGATTTTCAATAGATAATGCGATCTTTATTTACAAACAAAAGTGATTTTACAAAGGAATAATTCGCTTAACAAAGTTATCAGTTATCAGAATTAGAAATACTTCGGCGTAATTAAATTATTTGAAATGAAATATAAAGGAAAGGAAGTTTATATTGGAATTTAGATATGAAAAATCAATCTAGTTGCACAACAATAGAGAGACAATTAAAAAAATATAACTACTTAAACATTATCAAATGCGGCATCTAGTGGTGACTAGCTTAAATTCAGGACATGCGCTAAAGGTACTCCTTTTAATATATAGATGGCACCAAATATTTCTATGATTAATTCTTTTCTAAATATTTTGGCTATATATTTATTTAAAATAAAGTATATAAAAGTGAGGCTTCATGCAACTTATATGAATATAAAAGTAAATTATCTAAAGTCCATATGTGTGTTGCAAAGAATCATACTCTATAGAAAACGCATATATATAATAATCATATCAATTTATTGCATCACTGCAGTACATTCATATTGTGAACATATATGCCAAAAAGACTAAATCACCGTAAAGGTACTCTTCCTTTAGCCTCAATTCCAATTTTTATGGTTTTGGCCAGAAGTATAACACATGAATCCATACACGTCAAATTTATCTTTCCTGTTATATCACTCAAGTCTTTTCGTTGATGTTAACACCATACAAGTTGAGGTTTACTTTGAGATTGTAATTCCATTCTACTTTTCCAAAAAAACACGAAATGTAAAACTAAAGATGCATGTTCCTGTCACTTAGACATTGCGATTCTTATAAATTTATTTAGAAATACTTTGGCACAAATGCATTTTTCCAGTCTGATGTTACAATTAAAGTAAAAGAAAGAAAACTTGAAGAAATACAAAAAAAAAACATTGCAATTATACACGAACAAAATCAATTTTTAAAAAATGTGGATGTAAAATACTAAGTCGTGGGCGCCATCTATTGGTCAATAACTCAACTCTAAGCACTTCTGGTGGTGAACTAAGCTATATATGTCGCTTTTAATGTATAGATGGCAGTCTATAATTCAATAAAGTATTTTGTATTTATTACTTCTTTTGAGTGTAGAAGCCTTTTGATTGAGATTAAATATAGAAAAAAGGATGTTTACTAAAATTTAAAAATTATTGCTTTATTATATTAGTTAAATTGAATTAAATACTTGATGATAACCCATGCTGATTGTAGTAACATATTTTAATTAATTAATGTTCATTTAGTTATATTCTGGAGTGCATGTTTGTTTTTATTTCAAATGAATGAAAATTTAAGAACGCCAAAGCCAAAAAAAATAATTTTGAGGATAATGAAATCAAAAGCAAATTGCAAAGAAATTATGAATGTCAAAGATTGATTATATGAGGCATCTAGTGGTAAGTAGTTTAACTTCAACGAGCCTTGGTGGTGAACTGTACTAAATATTACTACTTTCGCTGTATAGATGGCAGCAGATACAAATTGAAAGATTTAATTTTTAATTTATTACTTATTGATTTTTCTTTACATGAGCAATTTTAATACAAAATTATTTAAAGTCAAATCTCTAAAAACCCATAATCGTTTTTATCCATTTATTTAATACCTATATACAAAATAAATAAATAAAATAGATACATAAAATCAACGTGGTCTAATCGTCGTCAGATGAGTCATTCCCTTGCTGTTTTTCGGCGCCCGTCTTTGGCTCCTCTAAATCGTCTTCGACTTCCAAAACTGCCAACTCCTCACTGCCGTCCATCTCTTCTAAATCTTCGAGTCCTAAACGATTACGTAGCAGAAGTTTATTTATCGCTTCGATGGTCTCGTGAGGTATGTCGGTATCGCGCAGGTCCAGCCAGTGTAGGGTCTTATTGACCATCATCGAATTCAGGATTTCCTGGAAGTGTTGCATTTTAAAATATTTAAAGAGAAAAGTTTCATTTTAAAATTAATTGTTATTTACGAATATAAAATGATGGATGCTCTTTATGACTTACCTGTTTGGAGTTCTCATCAAACCAATTGCAACTTACATCCAATAATTTCAATGGAACATTTGGGAATGTCAGAACCTGACATAATCTCACAGCAGTTTCTTCCTCGAATTGGCAAGCGGATAAATTCAACTCCTCGGGTTTATCACCCCTCACCAAGGCTCTAAAAATCCCCATTACCCCATCGTGCCTTAACGGATTTAGCCTCAAATCTAAATGCACCAAAGAACAGCATTCATCTTGCAAAAGCGCAAATCCTATGCCCACGGCTCCAGTATCCGCTATCTTATTATCGGCCAAGATGATTTTCTTGATCGTCGGTTGGGTCAACATCAATTTTGCTATACAGAGGGCGCCCTGGTCGCCAATCAGACAATGGGACAAATCTAATTCGGTAATAGTTTTGTGTTTGATCAAATTCTGAGCCAATGCGCGTACTTTTTCATCGTCAACTGCGCATCGATGCAGTCTGAATATCTTTAGCAGTTTCAGAGGAAGAATTGCCTTTCCCAAACGCTTACAATCGACAACGACATCTTGAACATGTTCCACGTGAATTCCGTTTCAACGCTTTTCATGCCGTAGGTTATGTCGAGTTCCTCGATTAAGTCTAGACGTTGCAGAATCGGATTGAGGTCAATGTGGTCGATTGGATAGACTGAAGGTATATCTTGCTTATCCCATGTCAATGGGGGCTTCCAACTTTGCAATTCCGTAACCATCAGCTTATGGATGTAAGGATTTAATAGTTTTAAAATATCATCCATATTATCTTCATCGCTGTATTGTGGTTGCGCCTCTTCCACCATCTTTTGCACATGTTTCTCCAAATATAAACACTTCCATGTCCAACCCAAGTGTTTCGGATCTTTAACTACTCCAAACTTATCGCTGTACCTGCGTTTCCAATAGATTTCGTCCTACTCGCGTGAATCCAAAATCGATTTTGTAATTACACCGAAACAGAAATGAAGGAGATCGGATTTTACCTCTATTAAGGGCACGACCATTTCCAATTCCAAATCTGTCGGGAGAATCTCCAACAAATGTAGACGATCCTCGCAAGGAAGTTCGTCCAAGAGTTGTTCGTTCTTAAAGTTCTTCGCTATCGCCTCTATACACAAAGTACTGAGCGCTGGGCATAAGTCTTTGTCCCATTCGAAATCTTCAGGCTTAACCTTCCTGTTTACCTCACCTTCAAGCTCTAAGGCCGCTGGTGAAGGGGTGTAAGCGATCCTGGTATTCTCAGCGATGATATGGGGGAATCTCATGATTTTTTTTTATTCAAATTTATTTAGCATTTATGTACAATTTTCTACAGTATTCGTTAAAAAAATAATAATCGTATGAGACATAAAAATTTAAAAAACACTCCTAAATGAATAAAAAAATATCTAAACTGATTTGACATTTGTCTGTTTTGACAGTTAAAAAAAAGGTGAGTGACATTCCACAAAATTAAAAGCGCCAAATTTAAATTTCGAGCAAATTTAACTATTACACTAAAGTCTGTTTTTAAATTAGAAGGAGAGCTTTATATTCTCCGCGCCAAAACCTGCATCTGTGATTGGTTGTTTCGCAGAAAGGTTTACACAGACGAAATGCGAAATATTACAGTAAATTTGACATTTGTCAACATCTCTGAAACTGCTAATGCCCGCCCCATTCTATATTTAATTTGAAACATAAAGTTTGTTCGCGTCGCATGAACTATTTGCACTATTATGCACTTTTGCACACAAAACTTCTTAAAGTGCATAATAGTGCAAATAGTTCATGCGACGCGAACAAACTTATAGAGAACGAAACGTTTCTGTCGGGATGTTTCTGATACAGGACATTTAAGATGATATAATATATTATATGATATTACAGGTGCTGTTTGCACCAACTCGTTGATGTTGAATACATTTTAACTGATAACTAACAGGAAATACCAATAAACTTCAGTCTCACAAATTCTTTAATCTTCAAAACACAATGTACATTTAGTTAGCTAAGCTAACATCTTCAGGTGTACATACAAGTGTATTGTGAAATACTAAATGCGTAAATATAGTAAGTATATCCTAGGCTACAAAAATTAATCATCAGGACTACTATATTTAATAAATTCTAAATATTTGTAATTAAGGAGTGTTAAATCAGTATTGAGCAAGCTATTAATATGTTTTTTCATATAAATAGCTTCCCACATATTAAGATTCTTACAATTTGAAGACTTAATACATTTTAACTGACACGAATATGTGACTGCACGGTATCAAAAATGGAATGTTACATTTCAAGAGTCAATTAAAATGAATCCGCGATTATATAACGTGTCGATATGAACGAGCCTCATAAATTAAAACACATTTACATCTGAAAAACGATTTCTTGTGTCAATATTAAAGTTTTCAATGTAAACAGAATACTTTCATATGTAAACTAATTTATATGGGGTTATAAAAGATTAAAACGTACTTACCACAGGTTTACAACAGTTATTCACATTCAGAAACAAATTTGTAACTGCACTAACCACAATCACTTTACGCAGAAAATCGCACAATCTGATTATAACATGAACATAACCTCTCCTTCTTTTGACAAGTACGAAAGTTCGAAACTTTGTACAATTAAAAATGTTTTTGAAACATCACAAAATGACAGTCTCAAATTGTATGTTTTATACATATTAATAACATATTCCTTTGGGTTGTTACATTATTTACATTTACGGGAAAAAAGAAAATGTTTCATGTTTAGTGGGGAACAAATATTCCTATTGTGAACTTTCGCATCAGACAGCCTTGGAAACTTAACCCTTAAGTATTAAAAAAATAATTTGACTTAAAATGTCTGGCTTTCTGTTGGAATTAAAATCATTTAACTGGTAATTAATTAAATGACAGATTGATGCGTTACGTAATTTGAATGCAATAATATAAGTTTCTGTGGCATTTATTGAAACGATTTAGCGATAATTATTGTGTAATTAACGATAATTTATAACTAATTAATTGAATTATAATTGAATAATAACTCTAGCCCACAGGTTTTTTTTTTAAACTGACTTAACAACAATCTCAAATTTCCTTCTTTCCTTTCAATAAATGCCAAATAAACTGTTATTATTAAATTCAAATTAAGTAACGCATCCATCCGTCATTTAATTAATTACCAGCTAAATCGTTTTAATTCCGACAGAAAGCCAGGCATTTTAGTCAAATTAATCACTTCTGCTTCCAAGAATACGACAGTAAACCCTAAAGAAAATACCAGGAAAATCTCTTTTATTTTCCCATTTCAATTTGTAGAATCAACCAAATTAATACGCCAAGCTATTTTTGAGTTACGCACAGTAATTAGAAATCCATTAATCTTGATTACGATTTTGGGTTATTGTTTTGAATTATCTAGGCATTAATATGTACCGCTTTGTTTCATATATGAAAAAGGGGGTTTTATAACCACCACAAAAAAAAAAAATCCTTAAACAGCCGTTGGAATTTGCATAATCCCCTTATACACAAATTACATATGGGTGCGGTGTATCATGCAATAATTATCGTTTCGGGTACAAGGGGTAAAGCTATTATTAGGACCTAAGCTGTGCCTATGTATGTATATGCGAAGCTGATGAGGATACAACTTCCTGTTTCCATTAGGTGTGGTTAGGAAATTGCAGGTTGACCCCACGATATACAGCACTTCACAAAATTAAACGTCCATTGCTTTGTAATGGTAAAAGAAAGTAATAGATGTATTTAAATAGATAGAATATGTAGACAGTACATTAAAATGAAATAAATTTATTGCTAAATGTAACAGAACTGTAATTGCGTTCTATAGTTTGTTATGTACACCTCAAATTCTGCGTATTTTTTTCGGTTTTTAACTAGGTCAAAGGTTATTTGCAACGTAACGATGGTAAGGCCATTTCGATCCACACGGGAAAGAAAAAGACAGCAGATTCGAAATACTTTTAATTTTTGTAAAATTTAAGTGTACAAGAAAATTTATGTTAGGAATAGGAAAACGCAACTACCGAAGGTTGGCAGCGCTGATTTTAAAAAGGACAGTTGGTAGCAAGAAGGCGGGAGAAGACAGTAGTAGTAAAATGGACGTGAGGGAGAGAGTTTTGTTTTTTTAAGTTGTAATGTAAATGATAAGTTAGTTGAGTTTAAATAAAGGAGATCTTAACATTTATTTCATGTTTTTTTAATTTAAAATAAAAATTTATATTTAAAATAAAATAAAAAATTAAAAAAAAAATATTAATTTTAAATAGCAACTCTTCCCAGATAACACGTAAGTTTACGACAAGCTTGCCACTTGCTTAACTTTACCTTGTCCAGACAAACTTAACAGTAAAAGGTTAATGCTGGGGTTAATGCAAGGTTGCGAAATGGTTGCGACAAAGTTATTATATCATGGTACGGTGACTTCGTGTATTTCCGGAGTGATTCGGCGTCAATCGTTTATCGAGTATTGATTTGTACATTAATAAGGACGTTTCACTTTGATTTCAAAAGCTTTTTCAAGTACCTATACATATAAAAATATAAATTGTAAATGGTGTAAATTATAAGTAAATTGTTTAATAAATGATAAAATCATAATTCAAAATTCATAGTAAACAATGTTTTGTTTATTAAATAAAAAAAATGTATACCATTTATAATTTATATTTTTACATATATCTTCAAAAAGCTCTTGAAATTAAAACGAAACGTCCTTAATGTACATTTCTATATTTTTATGACCTAGAAACCAAGAAAAAGAAGAAATTAACATCCAATTCCTATTTTGTTTTGATTGTTACAAACTTTTATCAAGGTTTGTACAGGCTTTCTCTAAAGCTTGGCTCAACATTCTCATTCCAACCTTGTCATATGCTTTTACAGACAAGCTTATGGGAACCTTGCCATGGTAACCTTGTCACATGCTTTTACAGACAAGCTTAACCTGTAACCTTACTTGGGAAAAACCTTGTCCTGTGTCAACTAGCAAGCTTGTCATAACCTTGCAGCAAGCTTACACCCTTGCCATAACAAGCATGTTGACAAGCTTTTTCCCTTGTCGGAACAACCTTTAAAAAGGCTTGTATAAACCTTAAATTGTTATCTGGGTTAGTACAAATGTCTGAACGTATTTACGAATATTTCATATTTCTTTTTATTTTTGTTAATTATTTAAAATAAAAAAAATATTTGTATTAAAATAAATAATAAAATTATTTTTTTGCAGTACAAGAAAGAAAAGACAGCAGATTCAAAATGGTTCGTGTATTTTTTTTTAATTTACATATACATTTACAAAAAAACGCCATAAGAACTTGTATATGAATGGGGCTGATACACAAAAAAAGAAGCATAAACAAAATATAAATTATAAAAAGAAAAATCCAAATAAATCATCTCATAATAAACGCCGGAATGGAGAAGTTAATTAAAAAAAATTATAAAATATATTTTTTATTACTTTAAAAATACTTTTTTAATTTTTTTTAGTTATTTAAAATAAAAAAAAATATCTGACATATTTTGCTCCAGCATTTAATAAAAGTTGTTTACATACATTTTTCGCGATCAATATATAAATACCATGCATAAAAAAATTATGTCGTTACGTATTTCAATTTTTTTACACATTTAAATCAACTCTATCGTCAAATAAGCCAATTTAGCACCACTTTTTTTACGACGAAATTCATATACAGGGTCACTCAAAACCCTCCAATCACCATTACTTTCCACACTCACCTCATATATGCATGCACCCAATCACATACAGAAAAAAAAACTAAACACCACTTTATCCTTCCCGGACCTACGAAACGCTCCAACGGGCCTCCACTTCTTCGCAGAGTTCACAAACGCTGTTCGATACGCGCCCGAATCTGGCCGAACTCGTTGACTCGAGTGCGCGGCGTCATAGCTGAGGGCACGACTCGATAGTCAATTGTCGCGCGTCGTACCTTCTGTCGTCTGGTGGAACCAATTACGTGTTTCGGTTCGCGCTTTTTCACACAGAGCTAGCCGGTTATTAAATTGATAAATCTGCGTCATTTTCCGAGGGTATTTGATTGCTTCGGTATCGTCGGTGATCGATTCTGGTGGTGTTACAGTTAAGAGAGGAATGTTTTTGACTTTCTCCGAGGTACACAGCGCGTAAAGAATTCTCTTCTGGTGTGTGTTTCGTAGTAAGCGTGTGAGATGGATTGTTTTTAGACGTGTTGTTAGGAAGAGACGAGTGGTTTGTGGCTTGTTCACTTTTCTCTCTCTCTCCCCACTCTTGAGAGTTTCACGTGGATGTTGATAAAGGTGAGAGCATGCAGAAGGGTTTAAGGGAGGTGGATTATGATTGTATGATTAAAATTTTTAATGAATTTTTTAATTTAATGAAAAGCAACCATCTTTCTTCGTTTGTTTGTTTACTATATGTCATGGTTCGTTTAGATTATAGATAAATTAATCAAACTTTAGTAATGTTAATAAAAGGCTGAAACATGCATCACAGTTTTGAAAAAATATATAATTAAAGTGTCAAAAGTCACATTAGTCCAGATAATCAAACTATCAAACAACAACAAAAAAAAAACTAATATATAACATCTGAAATACGAAATAATACAATACATAAAAGAAATATGACTTCCTACACAAGATACATACATATGTATATAAATAACAGGAAAACCACAAACTGCAATATCACTTTACAAAATTTTATGTTAGAATAATTCCCGTGAAAACTAGGGCGACCACAATTAGGTGCGCTAAAAGTGATTTTAACCGCTACATTACGGAAGAATATCAAATTCGTCTTGCAACATTTATTTTTTATGGATATATCTAGATTACCTACCAATAGGCATGCATAAAAAAAGTTTAAAAAATTTTCAAATATTCTTAAACCTAAACTATTTTGCATAGTGAATTTCAAGATATAAGAATATCACTTTCAACTTCTGTAATAGTTTTATTGTCCGTCTCCCTCATATGTGATAATAATTACCTCATTTAAAAGCACGGTTTACTTGCTAGTATATAAATCCAGGGACCGTATTAACTGTGAATTACGGCCCTATAAGATATTGGTAAAACAAGATTTTAATGTTAAATATACAGACTGTTACAAAATGAATTACATCTAGGTGGTCATGAATGTATCCTATAAATTATGATACTCCGCTTTCTTGAAATGGTGATATAGATTAAATAGTATACCATGTGATACAAATGGATTGTCGTAAGAAAAAAACTGTTTTCCGGAAAAATTTATCTATACTTATTACCAATTTAATGAGCGAAGTTAGCTACATACAAATTTCATACATTAAATGAATTTTCTTGACATTTAGCGACATTGGCGTACGTGTTCTAGTATCTTTCGATTATTTATCTTATAATTTTTTTTCAAATCGTTTATATTTACATCTAATATCACCAACAATAGTATTTCTGAATACTGTAAGAAAATAAGGGAATTTATCTGTGGTAATTAGCTCAACAAACAGGTAAAAAATCAATATTAACATTAAGTGAAATAGTTTATTACATTTTATAATTTATAGGCTTATCATACACTTCAGCGCAATGACTGTCAGAAGAAAGTTACATTTTCATCCCTATAAGTTTCTACGGTACAGGAATTATTACCATTAGATCACGATAGGCGATTGGAATATTGTCATTGGTTTAATAACAATTTAAGGGGCGATGCTTGCTAAACAAATCATTTTTCTCGGATGAAGCCTGGTTTTATCTAACAAGCTATATCAATTCACAAAACTATCGTGTCTGGGTCTGCAGAAAATCCACACGAATTTCGAGAAACGCAATTGCATCCCGTAAAAGTTGCAGTTTGGTTAGCTATGTCCAGGCAACGAATAATACGGCCAATTTTCTTCGAGGAAACTGTAACAGCCCAACGTTACCAACAGATGTTGGAATTGTTTATTGCAGAGTTACAAGAAAATGAGCTTGAAGCAGATTATTTTCAGCACGATAATGCTCCAGCACATACTGCTGGACAAACCTGCCAATATCTTCAACAGTTTTTGCTGACAGGTTCGTTAGAGCACAAAGATGGCCACCAAGATCGCCTGATCTAACCCCTGTAGATTACTTCATGTTTGGCTATCTAAAAAATAGGATCTATAGAAACCGCATGCATACCATAGAAGACCTGAGAGATGCAGTTTTGTCACTTAATAATTATACTAATTGTATGTTATAATTTAAAGTAATAAATAAATTTAGTTAAACACCAGTTAGTACTGAATTGTAAAATCATAATTTAGTAAAGTTAAATTAATTACATTTCATTTATACAAGCAGAAACATCAATCCATAGTCGTTTATATAATGCGAGTTCAAATATAGGTTACGTTTTCCTTATTTATAACAGATCCGTTTACTTTCTTATGTTCCAACACTGACTTAGTTCAAACCTTCATTACAAACACGCGGCATATACCAACACCCTGTTACTATCTATAGGAGCGGAATTGACAATCATTTTGAATCTCTGTGTATAGGTTATCCACCTGTCACTGTCAAAATTGATTGTCGAGTGATGTGTGATGAAATTAATAACAAATACAATTGGATTATTTTTGAAGATGGGATATTAATCAAATAACTGAGGTAAATAACTTATTTGTAGAAATTTAATTTAGTTAAAATTTATCTTGTTTATTTAACAGTACTTGTTCCAACACCGTATTTCATAAATCGTCGTCTGTCACTGGGTCGTCTTGCAAATTGGTTTTTTTGTCAAAATTTTTGTGTCTAATTTCTCATGCTATATTCACAGGATTTTTCTCAGGAAAGTAATGAGTTCTTTTTTAGGATGGCCATTGCCCACCTTTAATTTAATTGATAAATGAAGTGAGATATCAAACACAAAAGGCCAAGAGAGTGTCGTATTTTTACTTTACCTACTTTAAAAATAATCCCAATTATCACTTGGAATCTAATTGATTAAAATACAACGGAAAACATTGACGACTTCTCATTAACAAAAAAAAATACCTAGTTTTCTATACCACATACAAGGAATAAATAATGCATTAACACCTAAAATACACCTACAAATATCTATAAATAAACAACAACACGAAAACGAATAAGGGAAAACACGTTATCTTTTTCACATTTCTATTTTTGTTCCTCAAAGTCGGTCATTCATTCATGTGATTCCCGTTTCTATACTATACACCGATACACGGAAATGAGCATATAAAACGATTTTACGAAGCCGAGATTATCGATTGAATACTGACCATTAAAACGTGTGTTTGAGTCGTGCCCATTGCAATCAAAGGCATTGTTTACTATGCACAATTTACACTGGGCTGAGCGTTAACGTTTTATTGCAGGCTGTAAAATGATTATTACCGTTGCGAAATTCGTTAAGTCAAAGCGAGGATAAAGATGTGCAAATAAATATGTAGTTATTTCAAAATGTCCAAGAAAATGTTCACGATTACTGGAAGATATAAAGACTTTACTAAATAGTTGTGATGTAATTTCAAAGTTACTTCTTCTCAGAAATTTATTGTTGAAAGTTGTCGAAAATATTTAAAGCATTGATTGGTACATTAATATTTCCATGAAATATTGTACACAATTCATTCTGTCAGCTCAAATACAATGTTTAAAATTTGATGAAAATCTTTTTGAAGTAAATTTTTAAAATAAATCACTATAAATTATATCAAACACTCAGAACAGTACCTGCATTGAGTTAACAAAGAATTAATTAATTGAACAATGCTGTTTGGTTATAAATGGCGAACCAAATTTTTTTGTTGCAGAAATGAAAAAAAAAATTAAGTATTTGTTATTTGTACAACAAATTTATATTGTTATATTAATCCTAGCTGGAGCTCAATCCAACCCTTTGACACGTATCACGTGAAAAATAATGTAGATATGATAACCAAAATTTAAGTCAAATTAATCAAATCTTCTTAGTTAGTTCAAATATACATTGTGCTTTAATTTATCAAATTTCGAATACATATTCCATTTAAATGATTATTTAATTGAACGAACCATAATAATCTTTAATCTTGTTTTAACAACGTACTTATTTGCGGCAGATATGCGGTCGATATTGTAAACACGTTAAGTGTTTGTTCTGCATATTGGGGGTTGATCGTGAGAATCACTCCGCCGCTGTAGTATGAGGTTAAGGAAGTCGCTAGTGTTAGACGATATATGGTAAAAATACCAGATTAATATGTTATAAACGTACTTATCACCCTAGTTGTACTAAATATGTTGTGTTAGGGGAGTGAAATAAGGGAAACGCCATCTATGGGACAATTTCTGTAATACATGTAAGTATTTAACGTATTTGCTGTACTATAAGGAGAAAACTGCTACAAAATAGATGTGCTACTATTGTACTGATATTCAATTTCAACAACTCAACACGTAATTTGATTTAATGCTTCAGATTTGTCTATCTAACCGCATTTTTAGTTGATGTATGGAAAAAAAAACATGTTAACTTTCTAGTAATATTAAAGGAACCATTTTAATTGTTAATTGAACAAGTTCAAACTGTGATTTAACTAAACCGATTCTCGATTGGTTTAACTCAAATTTTGGTCATAATAACAAAAAAAAAAAAAAATCAACAAAGAGCATTTTGTTAATTCAACACAGTAACTTTTCTGAGTGTATGTCTTTCTAAATTTCAACTCTGTATTTCTGTATCAGAGGACCTGCCAACCTAATACTCACCTTGGACTTTATTATTCAGTCCAGTGTTCATTTACAAACATTTAAGAAAAGTGCAAAGTGTACTGTAGTGAGCAATTAGTATCAGGCAAGAATCTAATTAATAATGAGATTCTGCGCAAATCTATAGCGGTTGTAAGGTTATATGTAACTTTGAAGCATTTAAAATACATGCTTACAAGCTTATAGATAATCTTACAGATACGCACAGAATCCCATCATTAATTGTGCCCGGTCTGCAGGAGGTGTAAGTTGTATAATAATCATGATCAACCGTTTTTCATGTGTAACGACAACAAAATGTGAAAAATAAAAATTATAAACGCACACACTTTGTGGTAATCTTCATCCAACAACTTGTTATATACATATTGCTGTTTGACACACTAAACCGGCGATGATGCACCAAAACATTCAGCTGTACTGTCGAACATTAATATGGCGATTAAAATTGCATTTTAGTTAATGTATTAATGTTATAATTTACAAGACTATAAGACAAAAATTCGTTCGTGAAGAGTCTAATACTAAGTATATACCACGCAATCAACTCTGTAAAAAAATAGAATCGCCAACCCTGACATAGGTGGTGCCCAAAGCAAGTCAGGGTATTAATAAAACCTTTCTAACCATGACGTAATGAACATGCCGTGCGCCCCATTGACGCGGAAAATGTTTGCTTACGTTGAATGGGGAATATGAATTCGCTTCTTTTAATATCAAACTGTGTGTGTGTGTACTTAGGTACGAAATCTATTCAGCCAGCTGGATTGTTATTTGCCAACATCTCTTTTAAAAACTCGTGCTGACATGACTTACTTAAATGACTTCTAAATAATCGTATGAAATCTACATACCGCTGGAATTTTCATGGTTGGGATCAAATCTTTATCATACTTAAAAAAATTCGTACGCTAATCGCTATAAAAGTGGTTGAAACGATGTTTCTAAGTAATATGGTGTAAAACTTTTAATACAATAAATTCTCAAAATGATCTCCAAGCTGAAGTACGCAATACCCTAAGCTATGAACAAAAGTTCTTCTGGACATTGGACAATGTTTCGATTGATATGTTTCGCATGCAATCTATAATCTTTTCATATATCTCTTCAATACATTAGATTAGATTGGATTTGGACTGGGATGGCCTATGGACCTGTTTCACCGCGACCTTTTCAAGTCTATTGTGATCCCTTTTTTTCCTAGAAGACGCTTTATAATTTTGCCCTTTTAATTTGATTTATCATCTTTGAGAGCCGCTTTTTTTGTGTAGCTCCTAGCTTTGGGGTGCTCCACGTCCATTACTAGAAACCTTGCCCTCGCCAAGCCTTCACGTTGGCACAGCACATGAACTGGTGTTTGTTCCTCCTCTTGCCGAATCTACAGGTAGCGTCATCTATACCAGGCCTATGTTATACATTTGCCTATTTAGCTTCTCCAATAGGCTGAACTCAAATGCCTTCAATGCCTTCAAAGGCATAGATTTAGGACTAAATCCCATAAAAAAATCATTTAGCACTAGATGGGGTGACCTAAGAGGCCAGCCAATGGCACTCTTGATTACACTGATTAACAAGATTTTTGTCCCAAGCACAAAAATGCTTGCTTCCCATATGCTTTTGCATGCTGAAATCAATTATGTTTTCAGAATTTAGCCATCAACCTTAGTTTTTATGTAAAGGTTAGAAAAGAGTAAAAGAAACTCGTTCTTTCGTTCATTTAATCTTTACTGTATGATTACTAGTTTCGGTTTTAAAAAACCATCTTCAGATCACTGGAAATTGAACAATTGATTAGCATAAATAATTGTGTTAAAATTTAAATATAAAATTGAAGAAATTAAAACTAGTAGATGTAAAAAAATGTAAGTCAACAATCAAAATGACATTTTAAAATTATGCTTAAAAGTGTACTTACACGTCAAAAAGGTAAAATTGTCATCATCAAGTTAAAAAACACCAAACATGCACAATAAATTAAGTGGACACCAACAATTATAAATATAAATTAAATATAAATTTAAATATAAGAAAAACTTTTCACAAAATGACAACAATACAAATGTTTAATGTTGTAATCTATTTGTTCATTTAAAAGGTGTATGTTAGGTATTTTCTTATGTCGTTCTATTTGGTATGCCTCCAACAATCTAAGTTTTTGACCCTTATCACAGTTGTGAAGTAAGGTAATGTTATCATCACAAATGCTTTTATGTCCACATTCTAGTAAATGTTGATAAACATTTGAGTTATTTTGTTTCCTATGTCCTTTAATTCTGGTATCTAATTTTCTGCCAGTTTCCCCTATGTAAGTAGCATCACAGTCATCGCATTTTATTCTGTAAACTCCGTTTCGTTGTAGTTTGTCTTTATTTTCTGAATGTGTGCAAAGCATATTTTGTAGATTATGAGGTGACTTATACGCTAATTGTATATTAAATCGTTTGTTTAGTTTGTATGTTCCAGAATATCAGCTTATCCACCAAAAATATGTACTATAAGAGAACACATCTTGATGTTATTTAAATTGTTTTAAAGACGTGTTGCAGTGTGGTGCGTTTAAACTATTGTAGTGAAACCGCAAACATTTGATCACCTGCAAGAATGCCAAGGAAAGGTCAAACCATTCGAACTCTTTTGCTACATTTCCGGCGAATTGACATTTAAATATTCACACCTCTCCTTAAAAAGTGGTATGAGCAGTATTTCAAGTGTAAAGTAAATGATGAAGACAAAAGCTGGGCTCCTCATAATGGCTGTGTTACGTGTGTCAGACTTCTTATAGCGTGCGCAAAAGACAAACGACATATGCCTTTTGCTATTACCAATTGCAATTTTTGTTTAGCAGACGACAATATCAATTTGGTTCCAACATTTTAACCAGATCTTCTAAGTCAAGAAGACCTCAACTACCTCATCTACGATTTAAAATTGTCTAAGAAGCATCCAGTGTTATAAGACTGTTAAATTATATCGTAATAATTTTGAGTCAAGGATTCTCTAGTTATTCTTATAGAATAACAATTATTGATGAATCTCGGAAGATAATCGATTATTCAAATAAAATCTTCCCACCGTATCTAAGTACTACAAATAGTAAATACATAGTTTGTTTGAAGGATAATTAGGCGGATTCTTGATGAAGAGAAAGTGAACTTCTGCGTATTTATATATTTGGACAGATAAGAATAGAAAACACATTTCATTGACATTAAGCTACGCATCCTAAAGTGTTCTCGCCCTTGTCTTGAAACGGATATATCAATAAATGATAAATCAAATAATGCATTATATAATACAACACTGTTACTTTGTGTAGGTATAGTTAAATATTACCAAGTCGTCGATAAAGTGATTTATTTTCGTACAATTAATCAAAATCTTTTGACAGCTGTCATTTTAAACATGTTTTTAATAGTGGAATTTTACAATTGGAACTAAATATTTGTATATACACTTATGTTGCCAAATTTATGATGTGACTAAAAGGATATAGTCACTCGAGTAACCATTATAAACAACTGCCAACATAATATAAATAACATTCTTTTTTCTCGTGGCATCAACTTCTCTTGATGCATATAAGCCGGATATTAATTTTTTTTTCTTAACACATCTAACGAAAATAAAATCCTCAAACTTATTTTCGCTCTGGACTCATATGCCGTGATGACGTGGAATAATCACATATATTCCACAATTAAATATCTTTCTCATATACGCCTATTAAATAAAGTAAGTTAAAATTGGACTCTCTAATCATATATACAGTGTGCACGCAACCTACCTATCAGTGGGTATATTAGTAGGTTCTGAGCAATTGCCTAAACAAGTGCTGGGGATTTTCATACAATTTTAGATACGATGTAGTTGTTTACAGAGGGCTTGAAATGCTTTTTTTGTGTTGCGTTTTTGTGGCTATTTCTTCTATGCTTCCCTATGTATTTATCAAATATTTTTTTTGTTTCTCTAATTGGTTTATCTTATAAAATAATATTATACTTAAGATCCACATAGATTGCAGTTGAAATAATGTAGATTGTCTTTGCCTTTTTCAACAAATTCATTTGCAAAATCATTATTTTCTTTCTTTACTTCGAACATGCATCGTCGAAAGATATCATACGAATCGCCAACTCTTAATTCCTCTACTTGCAATCGCTTTGTTGCAATTCATGTTGGTTTTAATACATTTAATATACAGAGTGTACTAAATAAAAAAGTAAATATTGCTTGGGTGTTAACTACACGAGATATAAAGCACAAACCCTTCGAAACCGGATTTCATCATTAAAGAATAAAAAAAAGTAAAATTTAGAGCCAAAAATTCTTTAGTCCGGGTCTAGTGCAAGGAAACGTCAAGTTAAGCACCCGCTAAACGTGGTATTATGTATAAATACATTGCACTCATTTAGTATTATTCTTAATGATATGCCGTAAGTTCATTTAACGTCATTCTGAATAAATAAAGGCCCTTGTAAAAATAGCAAAACTGAGGCATTTTAAATTTCTTCTTTTTATAAAATAAACATTCCTTTTTTGTTAAGAGCATTCTACGTAAGTCTACAAAGTATTATTTTTAATATCCTGATAAGACGTTCGAGTTTCACCGGATATGCGTCTTAGTAGTTACAAAAAACGTAAATATTTTTCTTTTGCTTTGTCGAATCGAGAGTTAGTTGTTAATAAACGGTACCACATGGATCTGAGTTATTTCTTTTGGGTTTATTTAATCAAATAACACAAAATGAATTGAATCGAATTACACAGAAATAAATGTAAATACAGAAAATTTGCAAACACGTCTTTTTACTATGATGTCGCGCGAAAATGAATCTATACATTCCCGCGCTTTTGCCGATGCATCAAGCTTTGATTTTCTTTGTATGAAATCATGACGGTCCTGAAAAGAATCGTTTTTTTTGAGACGGGAAGAATTTAAATAAAATGTTCGAAGTGGCTTGCACTCCAAGCGGCGATCCACACAAAACTAACAGCGGTAATGGCTGAATGATAGTGGTATGTGGGAGTATACTCGGGACAGCATTTAGGCTGGGCACAGGTGCGGCTCTAGCCCACGGCATTTATAAAATATTTTTTTTCTCGTTAATGCTTACAGATAGACCCCCTGTGCATTAAGACTTTTTGATTGTATATGATTACAGCTGCTACATATTATTATATTTACCTCTATATCTGATACACCCTGTATTTATAATTCGTGTCAATTCTGATTCCGTTAATTTGACGTCCTTATCATAGATTGGTTTGCAATATCCCCTTAATGTTAGTAACCTTTCCAACATGTCAAACGTGGAATGCGATCTTGTCAGATAATCTAGTACTGCAGAATTTTTTTTTTGTACTGCCACCAAGATTGATTTGAATAGAGGTGTCTATAATATCTTTGCTACTTTTCTAGTTTTACCAATGGTTATAGAAATTCCATCTTTCTTTAATGAATCTGCAACAGATAATTGCAAAGTATGTGCCGCACACTTAATTGCTTCATTTGTAAAATTTGGTGTTGACAAGAATACACTAACGATTCTCATCATTAAAAATAATAATTTAGTGTTATTTTTTGTACCATTAATCATTGAACGCCGTTTTAGGAGTTACTGAAATGAATTAATAAATATTTACTTTAACATTTACGTCAATCGTGCTGTTTTCCCATTGATAAGACCAGCTGATACCACATAGCTTATCAATTCCCGATTATAATAATCCCAATTTTCCTAAAACTCCACCAGCTGTTACATTATATTACGTAGATATTCCTAAATACAACTCTTTGTCACCTTTCACTACTATAGCATGACAAAACAAAAAAAAACAACATACTGGTGGGCGTGACCACAAAGTAGGAATACCGTTTTTTTTTCATCTGTCAAAATGATCGGTGGCAATTCCCCCACGACACGCAGAAAGAAATCGATTCCCACGTCCACATCAGGAGGGTCGCCTAAGGTCAGCTATAACTCCCGTTCTATACCAGGCGAAATATACACAATTAGAATCGACGCGTGGAACATGCCGCCTTTTAACTGGGTAAATGGAACCCTTATAATGGTCTCCGCGGACTCCCGAGTAACTTATTTGCATGGTAATTATGTTCTACGGGAGCTAGGCGTGACCTAGTTCCACGCAAAATCGGTATGGGAAAGCTGGAAAGAAGCTAAAAAGGCTCTGGAGCGATAAGGGCTTATTTTAAGAAGCAATTTTCGAAGGGCATTTTGCATCATGGAGATATCGTTTTTAATAAATTTAAAGCTCGCACAGCGTTAATACAAATATTGCACTGATAGTCAGATATCTATTCTATCGTGTTATTATTAACATTTCCCCATTGTAAATTTTACCACAGTGGGTGTTAAAGGCTGAAAGTTACTTCGTCAATTGTACACACAAAAAAATAATTACTCGATATGAATATAAAAGCATCACATTGAATATAACATAACTTCCTATACAGAGATTCAAAATGATTGTCAATTCCGCTCCTATAGATACTAACAGGGTGTAGGTATATGCCGCGTGTTTGTAATGAAGGTTTGAACTAAGTCAGTGTTGGAACATAAGAAAGTAAACGGATCTGTCATAAATAAGGAAACGTAACCTATATTTGAACTCGCATTATATAAACGACTATGGATTGGTGTTTCTGCTTGTAAAAGTGAAATGTAATTAATTTAACTTTACTAAATTATGATTTTACAATTCAGTACAAACTGGTGTTTAACTAAATTTATTTATTACTTTAAATTATAACATACAATTAGTATAATTATTAAGTGACAAAACTGCATCTCTCAGTTCTTCTATGGTACGCATGCGGTTTCTATAAATCCTATTTTTTAGATAGCCAAACATGAAGTAATCTAATGGGGTTAGATCAGGCGATCTTGGTGGCCATCTTTGTGCTCTAACGAACCTGTCAGCGAAAAACTGTTGAAGATATTGGCAGGTTTGTCGAGCAGTATGTGCTAGAGCATTATCGTGCTGAAAATAACCTGCTTCAAGCTCATTTTCTTGTAACTCTGCAATAAACAATTCCAACATCTGTTGGTAACGTTGGGTTGTTACAGTTTGCTCGAAGAAAATTGGCCCTATTATTCGTTGCCTGCACATAGCTAACCAAAATTGCATCCCGTAAAAGTTGGTTACGGGATGCAATTGCGTTTCTAATCCTGGTATAGAAAAATGATTTGTTTAGCAAGTCATCGTCCCTTAAATTGTTATTAAACCAATGACAATATTCCAATCGCCTATTGTGATCTAATGGTAATAATTCCTGTACCGTAGAAACTTTATAGGGATGAGAATGTAACTTTCTTTTGACAGCTCATTGCGCTGAAGTGTATGATAAGCCTATAAAATTATAAAATGTAATAAGCTATTTCACTTAATGTTAATATTGATTTTGTACCTGTTTGTTGAGCTATTACCACAGATAAATTCCCTTATTTTCTTACATATTCAGAAATACTATTGTTGGTGATATTAGTTGTAAATATAAACGATTTGAAAAAAATTATAAGATAAATAATCGAAAGAACACGCACGCCAATGTCGCTAAATGTCAAGAAAATTCATTTAATGTATAAAATTTGTATGTAGCTTACTTCGCTCATTAAAATGGTAAAGTATATAGATAATTTTTCCGGAAAAAAGTTTTTTTCTTACGACAATCATTTTGAATCACATGGTATAAGCAAGAAGATGATGTATTTATATTGAGAATAAAATTTGTTCAGTTTTCCAAACCCGTGAATTCATTAGACGAAACAATTTTTTATTTCAAATGTAATCAATATACTAAATCATTATGAACATATAATATTTTCACCACAAAAATAATTATTTTAGATTTGAGTAAATAGATTTTCTCAATTGGAAACTATCATATTTATGCCTTAATAATTTATGTACATTTGATAGAAGTATATAAAAGTATCATTTGAAGTATTGCCATTATTTGCTTCCAAAATATAAATATATTGAACTGATAATACTTACCTGCTTAATCTAAGCATTTCTACTATTCACGGGTAATAATTACCTACTAATTTTGTGTCTATAACACCAAAAAATCTCGGTAGGGGAAAATTAATAAATAAGGAAATATTATGCACTTAAATACATTTACTGTCATACTTTTTTGTTTTACAATGTTTGGAAGAAGGTAATGTATCGGGGTTCTCCAGGAGTGCAAACGGGATATTGATGCGTAGAGGTATAATGTTATGTGTATCCGTCGTTGCAACCGGTGTTCTTGGGATACTTCCCACTCAATGCCTGTTCCTTGTATCTAGTCGGCGTTGGTTACTGATATAATTTCAATCAGTATAATAATTTGCTGGTATTACCTACTGAAAACTAATAACTAGTAAATACCTACATATGCTTGTTAATGTACACACCAACCATGTTCATATATTATCGACACAATGGGCGTTGACTCTAAGTATTATTTCATAGTTTTTTAAACCAGTAATCCTTTAATATTAGATAACACGTACGGCGTACTTACCTTCGAATATTTTAATGGTAGCATCTGTGCATCAGCCCCATTCCTCCTCATCCTCTAAATAGCTGTGAAACGGCTGAGGTATCCATTTAGATTTACTTACACTCACAACCAACAACACTGTTCGCTGGTCAATCAAAAAGTGACGCCAAGTAAAGCGTATGTATATGCAAAGCCCCCTAAACCCTTGTAAAAAAGAGAGAACCATTGACAGATAAGTTTTAGTGCAAAAAATGGTGGGGTAAAATTCGTTTCAAATGTTTCAATATTATGGTAATTTCAATTTGATATTTCATGTTTTCAGTACAAAACATTTCATAATTTTATACAGTAATTCATTATACCAAATGTATAAGGGATTTTATTTTGAATCTACAGACTTTCTCACTATGATTGCATAGATTTATTCCTTACAACAATAACAATGTTAATTTGGAGGAAGTATACTTTAATGCAAATATTTATACTATTTGTTCTAACAGTATATTGTGTTTTCAGAGAATTTACTCTTATGTTCTAACCAACAAGATTTAGTTCATTTAAACGTATATTAAATTTCGATTTCTGAATAAATAAAAATATTCAGATTGATAACAGATTTTTTTGTGTGTATGAGAGCCATGTTAGAGAGCAATCGATATTTTGTTTAGTTCAGCATTTATATTTATTATTCTTTATTTCCTTTCGCTATTTATAATCATTTTCGCCTTTCGCTAATAAAATCCATGTTTGACTCTGTGCGAGTTGTTAATACAGAGAAAAAGAAATCAAACTAAGATCTAATTCCTCACAACTAGGTACCAACTCTATAATGTAGAAGCATTGGAAATATTAAGGCAACAGCCGTTGCAAATCTCCTCAAAAGACAACCATGCTGCATTTTCAAGTTCATTCATTCAACAACTTTTTCATCTCGAAGTAGCTATCTAATCTAGGGTCCCACAAAAATACCTTCCTTTATTTTAGGATCACTGATCTTAGACAACTTACTCTTCACATTTGTAAACCAACTGTTAGTTTTATCCATACCTTCGACAAAAATTCTTAATGGCGATTATGAAAAAGAGCACCACTCTGACGAAGATCCAAGTTTTTTCGTCTGGAACCTAGAAGTTCCGTGTTAAAGGAGAATTCATGAATTCTTTAAAATTGCTGGAAATTGTGCAACTCAAGGTCACTACCCCTGTTTGTCTTTTTTTTTATTTCTTTTTTAAAGGAATGAGATTAGGTGGCTAGCTGTAGAAAACAGCATAATTCAATCATTGTTGCTGTGTATGAATCCTCTGCTTCACAACAATCGATCACGGTTTTATTTAATAAAATACACACTTGTTTGGAAGTTTAATGTGAGACGCGATTTTACCAGAGATTCCGGTTTTATCTTTAGACAAGTAATAATGGTCGAGAAATCACTTATCTAGCGCGGAAGTACAAAGCGAAAAAGTCGGACAACAGTATAATTCTCTCTTTAGCTTCCCTCGGAAGGTATATTTACAACATCGAAAAGCCGGGATCGGTAAAGGTAGGCTATGTTCGACTGATTCGTGGGTGGACTTTCGTTGCAGTATGGCTATTATACACAAACAGAAATATACGTCGGCGTGGTATAATTGGATGCTGTAGCAAGACAACAGGAAATACTACAGCGAATACTCCCAGTGAACCAAATTCAAATTTCCCGCAATTATTTTCAGTAACTTCAACATTAGAGCATGATATTACCTACGATTTTGTATTAGATTAATAGTTATTTGAATACCTTTAAGTTGAACTTATCAAATATAATTGCGGGAAATTTGAATTTGGTTTACTGGACTTGTTCTCTTTTTGGTAGTAATTTACAATTAAATACCCCTTTTACTTAAACCTTACTTTATATTATATTTTATAAATACGAAGGAAACAATCCTTATGGATGAGCTACAGTTATAAATTAATATCCTAGTCTATTATATAGAAAATTATATAAAATAAAATTGTCGTCTTCAGACTTTTTGACAACATCGTATATCTACAGTATTATTTTGTTTACTTTAAAGAACTAGGCTTATTTTATATTTTTTTTTCAAGGGTTGATAAAAAAAAAAAGAAATAAAGACCATATATCAACGTTTTAGAGGCGAAATAAGACTGACATTATTACATAATTATACCAAGCCGAAGAAATAATTGAACAGAAAATCGAAACTGTGGCTTATATTGATGTTGACAATTCTGTGGCTACCGTTCAATTATGTGGTCGCTTTATTTCTCAACAACGAGTTTACTGGCACATTTGTATGGGAGGCCATTCCTCCTAAACAAAGATTGAAAAAAATATATATATCGACTCTATTAAGTGCAATTTCTATCGGATGATAATTCTACCGAGTGAAGTTTCTATTAAACAAATTAATTTATTTAAATTGATTCAAGATACGTGTTAAACTTCACAGAAAAGAATGTTTTTGTTTAACATAAGTAATCATCTGGCGTCTGGTGTAATTTTAAGCCCTATTCCAAGTTTCCCTTTGTGGCTGAACCCTTGATAAGGAAAGATCTTGTTGACGCTGCTTCTTTGAGGGATTAACGAAACGGTATAATGAAGTTCAGTTCGTTAGAGCTACAGGCAAACTTCTCAAGTTGAACACCTGTACAGGGTGAGTTTTTTATCTTGACAGCGGAATATCTCTAAAACACTGCATCAAAGCAAAAAAAGATCTTAATAAGATTTGTGATAATGTAGGGGGTTCACTGAATGGTGCCGAACTCGATCCCCCCCATTCCCCAGAGTGGGAGGGGGGACAACTTTGAAATCCTAAATGGAAACCCCCATTTTGTATTGCAGATTTGGATTCTACGCCATCAAGTATGTAATTTTTGTTTGAAACTTTTTTTTCAATTCGTATAACAGATTGCGCTGTAATCGTAAAAAAAAAACATGATTGTGAACGTCTAGAAAAAATACACAAAAAAGAGAAGCAAGCAAACGTGATTTTGTGTTTTTTTATTTTAACATAAACTAACATTTCAAAAAGCCATGTGTTCGAAACTGTGCTCCTTCACTTCGATACATTCATTTATTCGCAATTGGAATGCTATTCAACGATACAAAACCGTACTTTATTCAGTACTTGACAAGCTGTTAATACTTACACATTGTCCGATCCCCATTTAGATTACTAATTATTAATCCAATACAAATTAGTTAGTGTTGAATATTTGAACAGTAATGGAGGCTATAACATTACAAGAGAGAATTGAAATGATTTACATCTATAGAGAAAGTGGTAGGAATATCGATGATGCTGTTAATCTTTACTCAAAACGTTTTCCCGACAAGGTGCGATCGCGCGCTTCTTTGTACCGAGTCGTTCAACAGTTCTCTAGCGAAGGAACTGTACAGCCAAGAAAACGTAATCGCCGAAAAACAATTGCTGGAGAAAATAATGAAATCGCGGTATTAGCTGCAGTAGCTAATAATCCACACGTTAGTACTCGAGAAATAGCTCGCGGATCAGAAATTTCTCAGTCCACTATCTGCCAAATATTGAAACGTAGGAAATATCATCCATTTAGAATTTCCATGCATCAAGAACTTCATGGCGATGATTTTCAAAAATCGAATGCGATTTTGTCGATGGGCGCTTAAGATAATCCCATTTTTTTTGCTCGAGTATTATTTTCTGACAAGGCGGTATTCACAAATCACGGCACGGTAAATCGGCACAACATGCATTACTGGAGTATCGAAAATCCCCCGTTGGTTGCGCCAAGTTGAACATCAACATCCTTGGAACGTAAATGTTTGGTATGGAATAATTGGCAATAAGCTTATTGGTCCATATTTCATAGATGGAAACTTAAATGGTGAAAAATATCGACACATCTTGCAGAACGAACTTCCAGTGTTACTTGAAGACCTTTCCTTGGACGTACGACAAACAATGTGGTTCCAACGTGACGGTTGTCCAGCATATTATTCAAGAATAGCACGAGAAGTATTAGATCGAGCCTACAATCGTCGATGGATCGGAAAAGGTGGTCCAGCGTCTTGGCCTGCGAGGTCGCCAGATCTTACTTCCCCTGACTTCTTTTTGTGGGACCACTTAAAGTCTGAAGGTTATATAGAAGTACCAACCACGAGGAAAACATGATTGAGCTTGTTCAAGGATTACGCCGGAAACACTTCTCAGTTGCGTGCAATCCTTCCAATTGCGAATAAATAAATGTATCGAAGTGGAAGGGCACATTTTCGAACACATTTTCTGAAATGGGTATGATTAAGTAAAATTATTCGTTGTTGAATGGCTTTTTTTGATTTGATGCAGTGTTTTAGAGATATTCCATTGTCTCAAGATATACGAGGGGAGGTCCAAAAGTTCGTGGAATGGAATGCGGATAGGTGCGCTCGCTATGTGTCATTCTGATTGGGGACTCATCATTAGTATATAGGTTAAGCTGCAGCCCTATTGCGTCAGTCGTTTACGAATAGATGCCTGCTAAACAAGTCAATCCGGAAGAAAACTGAAACTATGGAGAAAATTGAACACCGTGCTGTAATAAAATTCCTTACCAAGCAAGGAAAGAACGCTCAAACCATATTGAATGAAATGGAAACCGTTTATGGGGAACAGTGCCCTAGTAAATCAATGATTTATAAGTGGCATGGTCTTTTTAAACAGGGCCGGGAGTCGATTGAAGACGACCCCCGCTCAGGACGGCCAGTTGAGGCCACTACATCAAACATCGTCGAAAAAGTGGAAGAACTTGTACTGGAAGATACCCGTTTGAAGAAAAAACAATTATCTGCATTAGTTGGAGTATCAGATACCACCATTTTGCGTATCCTACATGACCACCTGGGTATGACAAAAGTCAGTGCAAGATGGGTACCGAGAATGCTCACGCCACTTCAGAAACAACAGCGCGCCGATGCGTCCGAACAATTTTTGGAGCTGTGTGGAGACGAACCTGCACACATTTTGGAGCGGATTGTTACCGGAGATGAAACATGGGTTCATCACTTTGAGCCTGAGTCCAAACAGGAGTCCATGCAATGGCATAAAAAGGGGACACCACCGCCAAAGAAATTCAAAGTGTCAGAATCGGCTGGAAAGTTGATGGCTACTGTTTTTTGGGATTGTGAAGGAATATTATTGATTGATTACAAAGAAAAGGAAGGAGCATAACCGGAGAATATTACGCAGCGATATTAGGAAAATTAAAGGAGGCCATCAAGGAAAAACGTCGAGGAAAATTGACCAAGGGTGTGTTCCTCTTGCAAGACAATGCGCCGGTTCACAAGAGCAGAGTTGCAATGGCTGCTCTGCACAAGCATGGCTTTCAATCAATAGTCCATCCACCCTACAGTCCAAACCTGGCCCCTAGTGATTTTTATTTGTTCCCCAATTTAAAAAAACACTTACGGGAAGAAAATTTTCCGACGACAATGAGGTAAAGGAGGCAATTTTAGCCCATTTTGAGGCGAAAGATAAAAAATATTTTTATGATGGTTTAGAAAAATTAATTCATAGATCTAATAAATGTATTGTGCTTAAGGGTGATTATATTGAAAAGGAAAAATAGATTTATTGTTTTATTTTATTTAAAACCTTTTCATTCCACGAACTTTTGGACCTCCCCTCGTAAAAATCACCCAGTATAATAAAAATACGGTTCGAAAGATATTTTGACGATCAAACACCGAAAAACTCACTTTTAATTCTCGTCAATTTTCTCATTTCAGATGCTTCTATCGCCGGTAATTTTCAAACGATCCGGAAGGAGCACGACCAGGTTGAAGTAACCAGCCGCCACTTGACCTAACGACATACGATGTAAAGCTCTAGAAGGCGGGCTTATGCCTAGATCCCGCAATGTAATTTTCGCGACAATACTACAAATTATGGGTTGCGGACACAGCAAGAGCAGCATCAAGGGCAAAAAGAATCGCAACAAGAACAACGCGAGGCAAGAAGGTTGGTATCACTGCGTACTAATTCGGATACATATATTCTCATCGATTCTTATTTTGAATGTATATATGTATGCACTTCCCGTCAGAGCTTATTGCATTAATTCCCCAATTATCAGGAAATCGAGTTAACTAAGCAAGGTAGGGTTCGCGAACTCCCCGATAGGTGGCGCCGTCGCTAGGGGAATCGTTCTATCACTTTCTTCGCTCGTATATCGCATATTTCTGTTCTTTTCGTGGGGGGAAAGGAAACGGCAGAGTTGAATAATTCAGTTTGGGAAGTATGTAGGCGGCATTCCTAAAGTGGTGCGGGCGTTAAAAGCGCCATACGTTGTAGTGTGGAGAGGGAGGACCGGGTTAGAGGGGAAGGGGTGAAGGAAGAAGAAAAATCGCAAGCACTTGTGCGGTGGTATAAAAGTTGAAATTGCTGCGCTGCTCCCTTGTGGCACGGTGAGCAAGCGGATGACAGAAGCAGATGTTTTATTGATGACATAAAGATTTCAGTGTTTCTTTTGGGGTACAAAAGAAAAAATTGCCCTAGTGTCGATTATCTAAAGCCTAAAAGTTGTAGATGACAGAGATAGCAATAATGTTTCGAATAAACTAAAATCATTATCTACACCAGGCAAGTTCTACAAATTCAATGAAAAACTTTGATGTGAGATGATAGCTGGATTAATTACAACTTTCTTCTTTTTTAGTGAACATTGGTTCGATGCTTTTTTGTTTAGAAATGATACGATGTTAACGATACAAATAACAATATTATACAGGGTCGCTAAAAAGTATGGATACAATTAAATATTTTCAGAACGGTTTAGCAGAGCTCGTTGAAATTTGACATACAGTTAGAAGTGTTTAAATTCTATCATCTGAGATTTCTTTCAATTTTCTACCATCATTTATTTTGAAAATACAAGGCTAAATTGATTTTTTTTTAATGGTAAGGGTGGTCAAATTTGATATTTTTAAAAAGAGCATTTTTTTCTGAATTCAGTAGTGTAACACATGCCCACCTTTATTTTTATTAAAAGACAAAAAAAAAATTCAAAAATTTTATTCTGGAAAAATAAAACTAAGTTAGCTTTGAAAATGCTGTTATTGACGATGTGTCACTTGCATATTCGCCAAAAATTAAACTTGTGTGCAATAATTTGTTTAACAATCGTACATTTAAACGAAACTGAGCGTATAGAAATTCTCATGATGGTTGGTTATGGCGACAGAAAACGAAGTTGTGCTCAAGTAGTGACTCTTTTTAATGAAATTCATCCGAACCGGGAACCGATCTCCAGGATGACGGTCTCAAAAACCTTATAAAGATTTCAAGAAACTGGTAGAGTTAAAGACCGTGCAAGACCTGGGCGACCTCGAATTATTACCAACGAAGAAAATTCTTTGAATGTTATGTTGAATGTGGTAGAAAATCCAAACAGTTGGCGTTGAACCACAACATGAGTAGAGGATACATACAAAAAAATAATGAAAGTCGAAAAATATCATCCTTATAAAATTCACTTGCTACAAGAATTAAGTGACGACGATTTTGACCGCAGAACCGAATTTTGCGAAACTATGATGCACAGAATACATACATCAGGATGGTAACTTTCTTAATCGAGTCCTCTTCTCTGATGAGTCAACTTTTTGTCTAAATGGATATGTTAACCGCCATAACTGTCGATATTGGTCTGACAGAAATCCGCATTGGATGGAGCAGGTTCATACGCAGCATCGACAGAAAATTAATGTTTGGTGTGGCATTATTGGTCGGAATATCGTAGGTCCTTTTTTCATTAACGGCAATTTAACGTCTGAAAGATATTTGCAACTTTTACAACAACATATTGTTCCACGACTTAGGGAAATATTTCCAAACCACGGCAATCGAAATTGTATACCAACAGAAACCATATGGTTTCAACAAGACGGAGCACCGCCGCATTTTGATCGTCAAGTGCGCGAATATTTGGATGAAACATTTCCCGGTAGATGGGCAGGGCGAAGGGGGGCTATTGAATGGCCAGCTAGGTCTCCTGATCTATCCCCACTTGATTTTTTCCTGTGGGGTCATGTAAAACATCGAGTGTATGTCAACAGACCATTACAAATCGAAGACCTACAAGAACGTATAAGAAACGAAATTGCCAGTATTTCTCCAAATATTTTGATTGATTCTTTGCAAAATTTTGCTCAACGTGTTCATTATTGCCAGGAGGTAAATGGAAATCATTTCGAACATCTTTTGTAACATAAAATTATGTAATTTCTTGTTTGAGCTTTCTTTTTATTAAAATCTGTTCTGTTTCAGTTAAATGTGTTATTTTTACAATTATTATTAACTATTATTATTTATTTTTTGGTCAAACTTCACGCATCAAAGAAGTAACGATAGATAAAGACAACATTTCCAAGGCTAACAAAATTTTACTAGTTCGAATTTCTTTTTTAAAGTTTCGATTAAAATAAGATATGGATGTGTTACATCACAGAACGCAGAAAAAAATCTCTTTTCGAAAATATTAAATTTGACCCTTTGTGCCATTTAAAAAAAATCAAGTTAGCCTTGTATCCCCAGAACAAATGAAGATAGAAATTTGAAGAACATCTTAGACGATAGAATTTAAATACTTTTAACCATGTACCAAATTTCAACAAGTTTTGTTGAATAGTTTTCATAATATTTAACTGTATCCATACTTTTTAGCGACCCTGTAGCTATAAAAATTGGAAAAAAAATATGACTAAAAATTGTTAGTACAAACTCCATTTTTCGGTTTCTCTTTCTTATTTACCTAACACTAACCTAAATCATCTTTACGCTTCTTTTCACATACAAAAGTCTGTAAAGATTTACCTCCAAGAATGATAAGTTAGGTTATGTCTAAATCTGTTCTCATTCTCTCTGCTTTCCTGTTCATTTTGTATATACGGTTTTAGGCTTATACTGGGATGTATTTGTTGTGAGTAATCTTTGAGACATCCCAACCGTATTGGTGAATTTATTATGGGATAAGGGTAAGACAATATATTACTGGAATATATATGGAATTCAACGAAGTTAGACCTGCAATAGGGGTATTGGAGCACAATTTATGTTGACATGTCGTGATGTGGGATTCTTCTGATATAGGAATAAAACAAGAAAATCTCTTTATTGTTCTCTTTTTTGGGGGATTTTTAAATGTCTGTTTCGAATTAGTAAAACACGAGTTTTTCAATTTTTTTAGATATAATTCTGGAATGACAAAAACCCTTCCTGCCAAAAAAATCCGCTCGGCCTGGAGAACATTTAACATTGGCAGTAGAGCAAAATCGATGCCGTAATTTGCACCATCTTAATACCTCATGAAGATCTAATTATCGTTTTGTTACATTGGAGTTAGTTATCTCAAATTTCCCACGATTTTTCGTTTAAGATTTCTGTCAAAGTTTTCCGATCAAAATTAATGAAAGTTGATGATATCTGTGGACTAATGAACTGCGAAATCAAAATTAAACTACTCCTCAAAAACAGAGTGAAAAGAAAGTAAGGAATTCATAAACTTTGATTTTTTTTTTTGGAAAACATCTTGCAACGGTCTAACAACTTTAATTACATGACGTTATACCATACCATGAAAACACACACCTTATGTCACTTGAAGCATTTTAGGGCAAATTTTACGCTATATCTTCTATCAGCACTATAATATAAATTGCATATCCGTCGCACTTAATAATTATACGTCCGCTTTATATAAAGATCCGCTCGGTATGCTTCATCTATTTTATTAGATTACAATGGTGCGAGGGCAGGGTGGCCAATACGACCTTGGTCCGCGGAAAGACATCGCAACCCTAGTGATCATAGACAGAGAACTCTATGAACCGATGATAGAAATCTGTGGCTGCGATTCAATATTCTCCCAGCGTTTTTTGGTTTTTTGTTTTCGAATGAAGCAATATTTTTTACTTAAAGGTGCGTGGCAAAGCAACATGACAGACATATATATCAATGCTTCTTCTCAAAACCTTATGTCCATTACAGGCGTTGGATAAGTTTGGTCATGATTTATTATATATTATATTATATATGATTTATTAACCTATTCCCTCCATGTTTATCGATTCCTGCCCAATTCTTTTATATTACGTAGGGATGTATCGTCTTTTTCCTATATCTTTACAATTTTTACACTTTCTGCTTCTTGCACCTTTTTAATCAATGACTTATTAGATGCCCATACCACTCCAGTTATTTTTTCTCGATTTTATTGGTTCGTATTTCTACCTACTTCTTTACCTTTTATCTTCTTTCTTACTTACGTATTTTATACCATTTTGCCTTCTCACTTATTTTTCTTATTAGGTACCTATTTCATTTCGCCAGTAATTTTTTTTTATTTATAATGGCTAACATTCGCTTGCATATGTGTGCTGTGGTTGGTAGCACTACTGTATTGTATACTTCTAATTTAATATTTTCATTTTCCCAATTATGGTTTTTTTTGGGCATAATATATATTATTTCTTTTCCTTAATCTGTGATTTATATGCTGCCTAGATATTCATACGTTGTAACTCTTTCATTCTCTCTGCTTCTCCAGTTATTTTCCTCTAATGTGATTTGTTGCATTCTTGTTGATAATCATGATTTTGCATTTTTCACTATTTATCACAAAATTTAATTTCTCATTTTCCTCGTATCATCCGCCTATAGTAAGCTGCTTATTCTGACCTGTTCCATTTTATTATATCCTATGGTCTGTTCTTATTCTTGTGTTCTTTATTAGTGCGTCCATTACAATTATAAACAATAGCGGACTTAGACTATCACCTTGTTCTATTCCTCTGCTTATTTGGAATTTCCTCGATTCATTTGTACCAATCCATTTACTCTTTAGTATACATTTTTTATTACCTCAAATTCAAATTTCTCCATATTATTATATTTCTGTTGTATCAAAATCAGCTTTCAGATCTAGAAAAATTAGCTAAGTATAGTTCTTTGTCTGTATCAATCTTCCTTTCTATGATGTTCCTAAGAATGTATATTCGTTACCTTAATTCTAAAAATTGGTACCTATTTTGACAAATTTTATGAAACGACAGAAAATTAAAATCTGCACTTATAAAATCACGTATTTATATTTCTAATGTAATGTAAGTTGGTGGCATCTAGAGGCATTTATTAAAACTAGTCCATTGAAATTATGAAAACTAGTTTTTATAATTATATAATTTGTCAAAATAGGTACCAATTGGAGTTGCGAGGTTTTAGAATTAGGGTGACGATATGCATGTTATCATTTGTTTGCCTACCTGGTTTATTTGCAGCTTATTCATCCTCCACATATCACACACTCTATTTATGAAAAATTAAATAATTACAATTCATCCTAAATCCTGCGGTCCAGCTAAAGATGCTACACGAGGCACTTATGGCCGTAACAATTAAAATGTTCCTACTACTATTTAGTTTAGTAGGAGGCCTTATTACTGATAGCCAGCAAGTTATTGTTATTAACCTTTTGGTTTTGATAGTTCAATTCCGATAGCTGTGCTATCTCTTCGGTTCTTTGCACACCATGGAGTTGTCTTTTCCAACAGCAAAAGATAGACCAACGTAATGAACTCAAAGTAAATAAAACAACTGCAGTACCTATTCTAGTATCTAACAATAACTTCCCTAATCCTAATTACTCTAATCAATAATTGTAATTAAATTGAATACTTATATTTTTAATATTTATTTTATACACTCGCGCTAATAATTTAAAACTAATTCGGACCACTAAAGAGTATGAACTATTCATTTATAATACATACTACCCTATTAACTAAGGGCCCTCTATAAGTGAATGACTCAATTCGTAAGATAATAACTTTTTAAATTATACTTCCTAATTGTTTACTATATACTTCACCACAGGTTTTGGCTAATATCTTAGCCTTCTTCAGGTGATTAAAAACTGTAAATACATCAAAAAATATAATCAATGGCATATAAAACTTTCCGTGTTAATCATTACAATTCTCCGTAATAAAAAAAAGTCCTATACTGTCTGATGTATCTTTCTACAAACAATTTTACGTTATAAATACAAAACAAATACATACAAACTATCTAATAAATCAAAAACAAGCTTCAAGTCATCAAAACATTTCGACTTTCTCAAAGTATTTTCTTTTCCATAATTCACCCGACACTAAATTAAATTTGCTGGGCGCCCAAGACGGGCAACATCTAACAAAATAAATGATCTGTTGAAAACACCAGTTTCATAAATACAATCATCTATTTCCCCCAAGGCTTTCGTACGTACGGATCGTAAAACTCGTCCGAGGAAAAGTACATATATAACTTTTTTTTTTCGACATGATGAATTGCCGTTCTGGATTCTGTTCTTATTATTGATATTTCATTTTTTTTTAATTCAAAAATAGAAGTCCCTCGCTCTCGGCGACCCAAAATAAAAGTTCCGTGTCTTAAATAACTCATTAAGACTCCGGGGGAAGATCTTGCCTGAGGGTCATTTTAAGGAATTCAACTTTTAAACTCGTTATTATCCACTCCTGGTGCCCTATTTCCCATCTACTAGATGAGAGAGCTTCTTTAATAAAATTATGCGATTTAGAGTACCAATTTTCAGGACGGAATTTCGCAAAATGATTTTATAAATAACCTTGTTTTTAAGTAGCGTGGGCCAAGAAGAGAATTTTTAATATAAGAAGTCTATTTTAAAGTGCCAAAATTTAGGGTAAATTTAGCTGAGAAGGTATTTCTCGTTTTTGGTCGACTAAAGTTATGATTTATTATTATACACACATATTAATAATTTACAATAATGAGAAAAAACTTTTAAAACTGCCCTTATAACTGCGGTATTAATTATAAGTGCAAGTTAGGAGGGTTCAATCAATATACAGGGTGTATCAGATATAGAGGTAAATATAATAATATGTAGCAGCTGTAATTATATACAATCAAAAAGTCTTAATGCACAGGGGGTCTATCTGTAAGCATTAACGAGAAAAAAAATATTTTATAAATGCCGTGGGCTAGAGCCGCACCTGTACCCAACCTAAATACTGTCCCGAGTCAGCCATTACCGCTGTTAGTTTTGTGTGGATCGTCGCTTGGAGTGCAAGCCACTTCAAACATTTTATTTAAATTCTTCCCGTCTCGAAAAAACGATCCTTTTCAGGGCCATCATGATTTCATATAAAGAAAATCGAAGCTTGATGTATCGGCAAAAGCGCGGGAATGTATAGATAGATAGTAAAAGGGGCGTGTTTGCACATTTTCTGTATCTACATTTACTTCTGTATAATTCGATTCAATTCATTTTGCGTTATATGATTAAATAAATCCAAAAGAAATAACTCAAGATTCATGTGGTACCATTTATTAACAACTAACTCTCGATTCGACAAAGCAAAAGAAAAATATTCACGTTTGTTGTAACTATTGAAATCGTATATCCGGTGAAACTCGAACGTCTTATCAGGATATTAAAAATAATACTTTGTAGACTTACGTAGAATGCTCTTAACAAAAAGGAATGTTTATTTTATAAAAAGAAAAAAATTAAAATGCCTCAGTTTTGTTATTTTTACAAGGGCACATTGGCCTTTATTTATTCAGAATGACGTTAAATGAACTTACGGCATACCATTAAGAATAATACTAAATGAGTGCAATGTATTTATACATAATACCACGTTTAGCGGGTGCTTAACTTGACGTTTCCTTGCATCAGGCCCGGACTAAAGAATTTTTGGCTCTAAATTTTACTTTTTTTTATTCTTTAATGATGAAATCCGGTTTCGGTGGGTTTGTGCTTTATATATCGTGTAGTTAACACCCAAGCAAAATTTACTTTTTTATTTGATACACCCTGTATTTTTTAATTCATGCAAAAAAAAATCTGTACGTTATCGGTTTTTTATATCGACTGTTTCAAAATGAATTACATCTAGATGTTTATTTATTTCTCCTATAAATTATGATATTCTACTTGAATACTCTTGAAATGGGGGTATAGATTAAATAGTATACAGGATGAGTTTTTTTTTATCTTGAGACAACGGAATATCTCTAAAGCACTGCATCAAATCAAAAAAAAAGATCTTAATAAGATTTGTTATAATGCAGGGGGCTCATTGAATGGTGCCGAACCCGATTTGATGCAGTGTTTTAGAGATATTCCGTTGTCTCAAGATAAAAAAAACTCACCCTGTATAGGTTATCCACCTGTCACTGTCAAAATTTATCGTTCGAGCGATGTGTGATGAAATTAATAACAAAATACACTTGCCTCAATCATAAATTATTACATTAAAGATCTAAATCTAAAAAATACATTTGTTTTACCCTCCTAAAACGAAAAGACTTTTTGTATGTGTAAATTGAAAGCGTCGAAAAAATTACGAAGATTATAATAATCCTATTTCTACTTTACGGCGCATTTCCATTAACGCTATGGGCACCAAGAGGTTGTAAAATATCTTAACGAAACGGCCTGTTAAACATTTAACAATCCTCAAAGCAGCCATAAAGAATAATGTACACAATAAAGACAGTGTAACATTTTAAAATAGTCCTATGCATACACACTTGTGTATTATACAGTTTTTTTTTTACGAGATCCAAGGATGTGTTGCCAGCTAATCAATACTAAAAGCGAGGGATATTAAATTTTCCATCGAGTAGTTATTAATAAATTAATGTCTAGTACGCTCGAACATTCGAATTACATTAATGGAATATTGTAGAAACAATATTTATTTGTTTCTCCGAAATATTTTCGAACCATACTGTCAAATATGAAAGACTTATTTGAGAGTAATACTACATATATACTGCTGTGTACTGATTGATTTAAATGAAATTGCAAAATGAATTAAACATGAAAAAGAAAAAGTAAATTAGCTAGCTCAACGGATAAAATTTTTAAGGGCGCAAAAGAACAATTAACCTCAGAGTTAGCCTCGCGAATTAAAACTTGAATCTAACCACGAAAAGTAAATTGTGAACGAATGAAATCAGACTTTCTTAAATACCCCAAAAAATTGAAAAGGTTCAATTTAAAATAAAAGAACAGAATTTTTTTAATCCAAAGATGCTAAGTAACAATCAAATTTATTAAACAAAATGGGTTAAATTACAAAAAAAAACCGTGAACTGAAAGTTCTGGCCTAAAATAAAAACTGCACTTGATTCCAAATTACAATAGGACAATGCTATTTCCTATACAAAGCAAAAGATTTGTTTGTTCAAGAAGATTATCCAAAATCTTTCAATTTCAATCCATGTGGTTTGACAAATTAAAATAACCTCAGCGTGGACAATTACTAGAAATTTACAAAAAAAAAAACTGAAAGCAAGAACAAAGCTTCTACTCACCCAAACAAGGTGATTGAAAAATAAAAATGAAGCAGCAAAATTGAAAAACACAAAATTAACTCTTTAAAATAATGAGAAAAAAAAATTAAAATGTATCTTCCCGAACAAAAATAATAAATGATCTTATATCTATAATGTGCACACTGCAATATATTAACAATTATTACAAAATGAATTCCTTGATTGGCTATATAAAATTAAATCAGAAATGTTAAATTTACTAAAACAAAAAGGAAAACAAAATGGCAACAATGATTGAAAAATACGTCTACTCACGTTAATAGGCCAACAAGGAACTGCTTAACAAATATCTACAATTGTTTTTCTTACAAAAATCCCTCTCTCAAAATCGTACAACGCAGTCGTATTACAATTCATAGACAAAATTGAATAGAATCTGCATTACATCTACATGAGCAACCAATAGACAAATAAATGAATGGAATAATTTAAACAAATTTAACACTTAATTAATTAAGCCATGCAGTTAACTCTTAAACTAAAATTAATCAAAACAAAATTAAAAATGTGAAGATTCTCGGTACATTGAATTCAAACGAACGAAGTAAACATAACAACAAAAATATGCAATTTACAATACACACAGTGAACATGGGTTGTCTAACCATAGCAATACGTCTCTGTTGAAGTTCCATAATTCGACTCATTTATCTATTTATTTTTTTTTTTTTTCAGAGATACCACAGAATGATTCAGACGATGATGATTCTGTGGACAGCGACGTAGAAGAAGTAAACGAGAGGCAAAGTGAAATGAAAACCTTGACTGGGAAAACGCACGAGATACCGCTAACCCTCGCTCAAAAGTAGGTTTAATTTTTGTTATTTAAAATTTCATTATTACTTACGATAGAATTGCAAATTTCCAGGAAACTATCATGCAGCCAACAGAATTTCTTCAAGATGTTAGATGAGAAGATTGAAAATGTAAGTTTTTTGTGAGAATTTGTTGAAGCACCCCCCACATAGCCAAATTTAAATTGCCCGCAATTATTTTTAGTAACTTCAACGTTGAAACATAAAATTACCTACTATTTTATACTACATCGATAGTTATTTTAATGTCTTTACGTTGAAGTTACTAAAAATAGTGGCGGGAAATTTAAATTTGGCTATTACGGACGTATTGCTGTGTACTGAAGGTACTAATGAAAATGTAAAACGAATTAATAAAAATGAAAAATTAAATAAACTAGCTCAACGGATAAAAAAAGGGCGCAAAAGAACAATTAAACTCAGGGCTACCGTCGCAAATTAAACTTGACTTTAATCATGAAAAGTAAAAAGTGGGTGAAAGAAATCTGACTTTCTTGAATACTCCAAAATTTGAAAAGGTTTATATCAAAAATAAAAGAACAAAATTTAGAATGACGTTAAATAACAATCAATAAAATTTTATTATATAAAAAAAAAAAAAAAAACATTTAGTTACAAATTGCAGGAAAAAAACCGTGATCTTAGGGCTCTGGCGGAAATCAAAACTGCACGAAATAATAAAAGATTCTATACCTAATTTGTGTACACAAGAATATAATACCAATTATTATATAGCGAGTTCCTTGATGGATGAAATAAATCAAAATTAACGAAACAAATCTTTAAATAAAAATGAAATACCAAAATGGCTGCAATGAATATAAATTTACGTCTACTTACACCGGCATCTTGTCAAGGAACTGGCCTCACAAGGTTAAAACAGTCGTATACATATAAAATTCTACAGCTGCGTGCGCTACGCCTCGCACAATGATCATAGAAGAAGAAAACTTCTAAGAAGGACATGAGCTACATGAGCAAATACTAACAAATCAAAAAGTGAAATTACTTTAAACAAACTGAACATTAATTAATTAAATTAAACAATCAATTCAAGTAACAAAATCTTATATAAAATAAAATACACAATTGAAATTGTGGAAATTCTTGCGAAACATTGATAAAGACTGATCGGAAGGAACAAGAAAAAAAAACTGAATTTGCGAAAACCGGGGTACCAGACCACAGCAGTATGTTTCTGAGCGAAGTTATTTTTGTTAATTTAAACTCACAGTTACTAAAATTAAGTTATTTTCCCATTCATCTAGGGTAGAGACTATGATGATTCGAGTTCCATTGAAAAGGCAGCGGAAAATGTGCGACTAGCAGCCCTCTTAAAAGACTGGGAAACGGCGAGTGCTGGTTCGAGGTCACTTGAAGGTACGCCGAAGAAGAATACATTCCAAACGACCAATGAGAAACCCCCAATAATAACAACAGCTCCTACGGTCACCACCACAAACACTGTAAAATTCCAAGATAAACGCTTATATACGAGACAAAATACCACACCCATCCCACAAAGTGTCATCCACCAATCTTACGGTGTCACGCCGTTGTCTTACGGACAAGGCAACATCCACCAATTGCCCTCATCTTCGATACCGACTTATCAGCCGTTGCACACTTATAACGACTGGAGTTATCAAGGGTTTACACCGTTGTGCGCGACACAGTTGGCGAGTAATCACTCACCACCTCTTATTAGATCGACTGAGAATTATAGGTTATGTTCTTTGAGGGCTCCGAAGCCTACAAACGGGATTCCATATGAAAATAACAATTGTAGGTCCTCATATACCGGTCATCCCAAGCCTCCATTGAGGAAACCTTACTCGAACGGTGATTTGATACAGCAGCAAGTACAGGTAGAACAAGTGCAGTACAGGCAAGCCAAAGAGCTAGCTCAGTTTCGGTTGCTCAAAGAACAACAGTTAATTCAACAACAACAGATGCAACAGCAACACAATCAGGTCATAATGAGAAATTACCAAAGCAGTATTCATATACCGATGGCGGTGTCACAATCGTACAAAGAGGTTGTGAGTAAAAATCAAATCGAGAGATAAAATTATTTTAGCCTCTTTTCAAACAAGGGGAATATGAATGTACCTTAAATAATCTTGTAGATCGTTTCAATAAAATAATAATAATAATAATAATATCGCAGTAAATCAAATTCAAATTTCCCTCAATTATTTTTAGTAACTTCAACACTAAAACATGTTGAAGTTACTGAATATAATTGCGGGAAATTTGAATTTTGTTTACTGGGATGCTTACCCATGAAATATAGGAGTTAAAATACTCGAATTCGACAGATAATTTTCCAAAATTTTATGGGTAAGCATTCTACAAAGGATTTATCAAAAAGTATATGAGATTCTTTACATTGTGATACATTAGAAGTGTTAGAAAGAGAAGAAATTATATTATTGTATCAATAAGTGTCTTTTGATGTTAAAAAAAACAGAATCAAATGAAAGAATCAGATATGATTTAGAGAATAATATGTAATTGTATAAATAAAAGTAATATTTTAGAGCCAACAGTTGCCAACGCTGTATAAACTGATCTTAAAAATCTAAAATAATATGTTCTCTGACACGTTCCATTAGTGTGACATCGCTACGTTGTAGAACTGAATCCAAACAAGGGAGATGTGCTCATACGATGTTGCCAAACCTTCTTGTATTAGAAATTTATATTTCTAATGTTTAACCCTCCGATTTTTAAATAACATGCACCACTTTGTGAGTTATAAAACATAAATACATAAAACATAATCATTTAATTCCTCATAAGTTTGAAAAATGCCTGTCATTCTTTGCAAATCGATCCAACAATTTGTTGATATGCATCTATATGTAACAATAAATTTTATAACACTGATTTTTTTTGTTCTAGGTACTGTATCTAATCTAATTTAAGCTGCTTTGTAAAGATCATAATATTTTACGCATCTTTTTCTGTCAATCCTTGTTCATTGTGGAATCGCGATCCATTCGCAATTGGGTCAATAATCCTCTCATTTCTTTTAAGTGCTCTCAAAGCTCTATAATACCATATCAATCGTTTCGGCCATGTTGTGATCGGTATAGTCATAAAAATTCCGTTTTCATGAATTCTTTACCAATTTCCGTATTGGTTCATACGGTTCTTATCTGATTGCAAAATAAACTTCAAAATAACTCGATGATTTCAATTGGAAGAAAAAGCTTGTTTGAATACAAGTCGTCAATACTGTGAAGTAAGCACTAATGGAGCTTTTTGTTCTTATCGAATTTTAATAGGTTTAAATTATGCTGTAAATTTCTTGAATTACATTATTAAGACTTGTATATTAAGTTATTTTTTTATACCAAAGATATTATTAATTATAATTTATTATTTAATTTCGATTATATTATCACTGTAAATAAATACGTTTTTTTTCCGAAAAATTGTCTTTTTATTTACACCCAATCCTCAATACTAATATTAAAAATATCATAGTTGCTCTAAAAAGATATATGCCAATAATGTCACGCAAATAATTTTTATAACACGATATTATAAAGCACCTATAAAAAAATGTCCGATGGAACTCGTGTAAAGCTAAAATTACCGTCATGGCACACACCATACTTGGAAAAATACAAAATCATGGAATTATTTCACGTAAATATTGCTGCATCCTAATTTATGTGTGTTTATATCATCAAAAAAAAAAATAGGAACTGACCAGAGAATTAATTATACAACAACCAGTGGATCACCTAATGTTCATTAAACAACTATTATATAGAGCATCGAAAAACATAGGAGTATCCCGTGTTATCATTCTAAACTCTCCCAGAGTTAATTCTGTGGAGGTGGCGAAACAAATTGCCCAAGAAACAAATCATCAAATCATAATGGATGCAAATGTATTAGGACATTTGAATGTGGTACGGTACCTTAAGATTAATTAACTTGCCCTTCTGCATTAATTCCTTCACAGCCGTCACGTGACAAAGTACGTCCTGGTGCTTTAGCTTCATGTCTGTCCTATTTGATACATACGCAAGCTGCCCAAAATAGGGGTTGGATCTTAGCAGGTAGATTGCACGAATATTATGAGAGCATTTTTTAATCTATTTCCATGACGTGTAAGATTGCGTTAAAACGCCTGAAGAAGCTAAGAAGATGCTACAATTGGGTGTAATCCCTACCCACGTTTTGCACTTGATACCCCCATTTACCCCACAATTAACGGATTTGCTCTATTGCAACGTACATGAAACCTGGCCGGAATACAGGCGTAATATTATGAATATTCGAGACGTATTCAAAGATAAAGTAGCGGTATGTATAACGTAATGACTTCACCAAATTCATCTAAAGAAATTTTAAAGGATACCACATAAAACACCATCGAAATAAACTAAAAACAATTTAAACATGTAGGCCATATTCAAAATGCACGTCATTTAGCAGGCCGTGCAACAGCAAAATAAAAACCCCAATTTCAAATTTCATAAAATCATGATAGATTATATTTTTACGTTTAAACGTTAATTATTTGTTTTAGGAAATTCATTTAAAACAAAGATTAATGCACGAAATAGTAAGTGAATGCGTAACTGTCTTAAAAAACATGAAACGTCTTGGTTGCCCTAAACAAGTACGCGTGGTAATTCTAGGTCCAAGAGGTTCTGGTAGAAAAACTCAAGCTAAATTAATCGCGCAAAAACTAGATCTGGTCCATAGTATATCCCTACAATATTCCCCTTAATTTTCTTGCTAATTTATTAGATTTCTAGTCGATTTTCATTACCTGTTATGCCAAGTTTGGAACGCTCACGGCGAATTGACTGAAGCTCTGAGAGCTGCTGAGAAAGAAGTTTGCTTCAGGCCAGATTTATTATCTCAAGTTATAAATAGGAGGATCTTGGAAGATGACTGTTTGTCTAAGGGATGGGTTTTGACGGGATATCCGTTTAACGTGGCGGATTTTAAATATTTAGATACTTTAGATACACCACCAAATAGGTTCTTCCTCATGCACTAATTTTCAAAATATTTTCATACAAAATACCTACACATTTTAGAGTAATATTTCTTGAATGCGACCTCAATATATGTAAGGAAAGAGTGGCCTGCCGTAGAATTAATACTTACACAGGAGAATTGAAAAACATAAATAAATTAGAGGAAACAGACGATGTTAGTGAATTAAAAATACATCCCAAAGATTCTTCAGGCATTGTAGAAGCCGAGGTACTATTCGAAATTACCGCCAAAGGTTTGAAATTACCGCCAAAATAATAAATCATCCGTATTTGAATTTGTAGATAACTTATTATTGTGAACAATATGGTGCAATTAGAAATTACTGCGGTGATAGTGCATCCGTAATTAATGGAGATCAACCTGAAAGATGGGTCTTCGAATCGATTCTGGCAGCGATTGTTAGAGAAAACCTATCAGCTCCTCCTAGGAACCCCTGTCTTTTAGAGGAGAAACCGTCTACATCTAGTGTATCACAAGCTTCAGATACTTCTTCTAGTGATAATACTTTAACACAAATATTCTCGTGTTATACAAACAAAGTGTAAAATTATTTACATAAATTTGCATTTTTAAAAAATTATCGTAGGAATTTTAATATTTTAGTATTGTCAGTTCTCAATATGAAAAAGTGTCAAATGTCAAATTTCGATCAAGTCAAATAGGTTATGTGGATGTTGCTGTTTTTGGGTTATTGTTATTGTCAGGTTATTGTAAACTTTATTAGTAAAAAGCATAATGTCTGAAGATTTTATTCCAACTCGAGGCTCGATGAAGAAAAACAATGAAGAGCTTAAATTCGACGTGGTTGTTCACCAGTCCTATAAGCGTAAAGAAAGAGGAATAGAGTCAGAAAATCACACAGCTACATCTGAAAATTCAACTACAACAGACTTAAACCAAGTAGATATGAAAAAAGCAAGACACGAAATTATCAAATTTGGAATGTCGGGTTTTAACACTCAAAAGAAAGAAGAAGCCAAAATACAGTTGGCTATAAAGTTAGGTGAATCCAAATTTAATTATGCTACTAAGATTAATTAATGCTAATGGGAGGTTTATATTATAGGTGCTAAACCCCCTAGGAATCAATATAAAAACTATAAGCAGGTCATAAAAGAACGGAAGAAGGAGAAAATACGTGAGCAGAAACAAAAACAGTCGCAACAACTAATGAAAACCAAACTGATTAGGCAAACAAAAGTAAAAAGAATTTCGATAAAAAGCGGAAGAAAGATAAGAATATATTAGAAGTTTATGGGAAAGTAAAGGTATTATAATAGATTTATAACGATATAAATCGAGATAATATAATGGTCAGGGTTTTATTTTTAGGCTCCTAATAGTAAATAAAATATATCAATTCAATAATGTAAATATTTTTTTATACAAATATATGGTTTACAAACACGCTTTAATTTTATTTTATTTAAATTTCTTAAAAAAAATGTGGGAAAATTTTACAACCAACGTAATAAAATTGAAATCACTATGTCTTAAATTGGCTTTAATTTCAGTTTTATAATAACCGTTTTAGCTTATATTATTTCTACAGTTCTTCGATACTTTACATTTTATTTTTTCAGCTAAAATCGTTTGTTTTACTTGATTCGACTTTATGTCCAACATGATTTTAGGGATATTTATCTTTTTGGGGTAGCTTAACCTGCTGATGGTCAACATTTTGCTTTTTCACAACAGTAATGGCGGTTAGCGTGCGGTTTACATTTTTTACAGAGTTAGGCCTTTGCAGCATTCTGTACCCCTGCAATTATCGCTACCGTTAAAGTTTGTGCCGTCTCATTCGATATTTAATCGAAACTAGTGTTAGGGACACTTAGGCAATTCGGTGTTATACAAAAAAAAAATAGTTTATAGTTATAGGCAAAATATAGTGTTTGTGTTTTAATTTATTGAGTGCGCGGTAAATTTGATGTGAATTTAGAAGATGCTCCCCTTGGGTAACGTCCCCCGCCTGTACATACTCCCAGCTCTGTATCGAGTAATCCA